>CAUYQU010015539.1:0-80238 GCA_963574635.1 Cheracebus regulus
CCCCCCCCCCCCCCCCCCCCCCCCCCCCCCCCCCCCCCCCCCCCCCCCCCCCCCCCCCCCCCCCCCCCCCCCCCCGCCCCCCCCCCCCCCCCCCCCCCCCCTCGATTTCTGCAGCTTCAAAGTGTTGGCAGACTCTTCTAAGATGATACACGTAAAGGAGATTTGAAAAGTTAAAGAACACAGCTCCCAAGTCCATGCAAGGAGCAGTCGATTAAGTCTCCAGTTGCTGTGGAAAGAGGCGGAGAGAACGTAGAATACCTAAAGTCAAATCCTCATTATCTGCAGTTTGTTTTCTCTTGTCTCCAGGCCTTTGCAAAGGCCTTTTCTTCAACTTGTAGTATTTTCCTGCTTCTATCCAAACCAACTCCCGGGCCAAATTGTTCTCTTTCGGGCATTGGTTTAAATGCCACTTCCTCCGGGAAGCCTTCCCGTGCTTCCTCTGGCTAGATCGTTTGCCTTTTCTTCGTTTGTTGGGTTTTTGTTTATGTCACTCTCTCATTCTGTATTAAAATTGTTCTAAACTCTAACTACGTTGTGGATCCCCGAGGATGGGATTACCGGGAGGCCTGGCATATACCAGGTACTCCCTAAATGATGAGCGAACATTGAATGAAATTCTAAAGGTTAGGTGAAATAGTACACCTGAAAGCACTACAAAACCGTCAAATGCTTTGCAAACTATAAACCTACATATATGCAGTCTTACTGGTATAAGTGTGGAGACTAGTTGAGTGACCTTAAAAGGGGAGGGGTGTAATGAAAGCAGTTGATTCTTCGACAGTGCCTTGGAAAGCTTAAGCACTCAATAAATATTTCCTGTGTTGTTTTCAGTAATTCAGTATTTGCTGTCCTGTAATCATAATCCTGGGTGTCTGTTTTCCCTATAGAGTTTAGGGTGTAGACTAGGTAGGAGATTAGTAGAGGATGTTGCCTGGAAGTTTGTTTTGTTTTTCGTTTTTGGTGGGAGGTGGGAGACTTCAATGAATTGGATGAGAGCAAAACAAAAATTTATCTAAGGTTTATGCTTACTCATGTTATTGGCATCTGCCCTTTTAGTACAATAGATGGCTTAGGTATAGAATCTCCCTTAGATGTTACTATCTCTTATACTTTACATTTGGGTGTCAGGGAGAGGCAAAAGATTAAGTCTAGTCCCTGAAAATTTGTAATTTGTAAAATATTTTAGTTTTTTCCCTCCTGCCCTCTCCAGAAATGTTACAGAAAAAGATTGAGTACAGTTGTGCAATGATGCAGAGAAAGAAACTGGTCCATTATTTCTCACTGTGTAACACCATGAGAAGGTTCAAAGGAGCCCATACCTTCTGTATGTTGATGCCAGGAGCAGGAGCTGTGGATAATTAGTTGGCCCTTGTGTAGTTAGGATTGGTACGTACTGCTCATTCAGCAAATGAGTATTACAGTGATATTCAACGTATGTCCATTGACTACAGCATCAGGAACCCTTGGTGCTATTAAAATAGAGAGTCTGGTCCTCATCCTGCTCTTATGAATCCAGTTATCTCAGGAGGGAGTTCATGAGACTGCATTTCAAATAAATACCCGCCGTGATTCTTGTGCATGCTGAAGGTTGAGAACCACTGATTTATTAAGTACCTTCTGTGTTCATTATGCTTCATCCACTCTAATTCTCATGCCAAGGACTCCTTAAATTTGAGATTTAGTATTTGCCTTTAATATAAACATTAAAATTGAGATTAGTGTAAATTTGTGAAGAGGCTGTTCGGCTAATCCAGAGGAAAAAGAGTAAGAAGCACTGAGCTTAGCATCAATAGACCTTCCACTTGCTGCTGTAGTAGGTAAACATTTGCAACCGCGTTTGGATTTAACAAATGTTATTAAGACTTTTCACAGAGACCCTAGAGTCTTGCCCAGAGCAAAACTTCAGAAAGGATCCTGTCTGACAGTGCAGCATTTGCTTTTTTGTTGTTTTTTTGTTTTTTAACCTCTCTAGTTTCTGTTAAAATGCTACTGGCCAAATCTTCATGGTCCCTTGACATTGGCAACTGTCTAGCACATTTAGGACACAAGAACCTTACAACCGAGGAGCCCAGTGCCATGGGCCTCTGCTCTGCCACATGCCCATTTCTCACAAAGGCTCTGCTTCCACCACAGGTGCTAATAGGGAACTGGATATATAATTTATATACTCCAAAGTAGTAGCCACCATCCACTGCCTGTTCCCTTTCTGGAGCAGTGTCCCTCTTTCTGATTTTCTCTCTCGCTGTTCTCCAAGGCAATCCCTGCTCTCTCCTACCTCTCCAGGAAATACACTATTTCCAAAATAAGCTCAGTCTTTCATGAGAAACTGGGGATAGAGATGTCAACAAGCAGCCACTGTTTCCACCTCCCCACCTGAAGAACTAGGAGGACAACTACAAAGGGCCTGACTACCTTCTTGGAATGAGGAGGGGGGGAAACTGTAAGGAAAACAGAAACAGTATCAGTGTGTCATCCTTCTACACTAAATCTTAAGGCAAGCAAACCTTTCAGAAACTGTTTTCTCATCTGTATAGAGATAATCATCATACTACCAATTTCTTAGATTAGTGTGTGAATCAGAAAGCCAGTATCTGTGCATTGTAGGATGTTAAGCAAGAAAAAATATATATAACAAAAAGCCAGTGTCTTAACAGATAGTAAGACCTCAGTAAATATTGATTGAATTATTAACATAAAATATAGTGAAAGCAGATGACATAGTACCTGGCACACTACTAAACTGTAAATGTTTTTAAATCTGAATCTGTAGAATTCTGTAAGGAGTTATCTAATATTAGTATCATTAGCTATTATGGCTCTGGAATTTTCTTTTCCAGGATGTCAAGATGACAGCATATATGCATGGTCAGCCCAGTCCTTCTCTAGAAGATGCAAAACTCAGAAGACCCATGATCATAGAAATCATAGAAAAAAAATTTGAATGTCTTAAAAAAGAAATGTAAGAGAAATACCCAGGCTGAAAGTCAGTCATTTTATTTGCAAGTTTTTTGTATTGCCGTTGTTTCTGAGATCCAGTTCTTTGTTATTTATTCTGTTATCTAAGATCCTATTCTTTGTGTTGGTTATGAAGAACACATCTTTTAAAAAAAGAATAGGGAAAACAAGAAGAGATGAAAATAGTGGTTTGTTGGAATATCTGGGATTGGGGATAATTTCTTTCGTTTCTTAAAAGTATCCAAAAGTATTGCTACAACATTTGTGCACTAAATATATTTTAATTAAAAGTAATTAGGAGAAAACCCTTTGGAGGGGTACTTATATTTAATTGGTGAATAATTATAATCAGTTTAGGATTGATTATATCAGTCACAGTACTTAGTACAGCAAAAGGAAATACAGATTCCGTAGCATAAATACAGTCCTACGTTACCATTTTGACTTTTCTTTTTTTTCTGAAATGGAGTCTCACTCTGTCACCCAGGCTGGAGTACAGTGGTGCGATCTGGGCTTCCCACAATCTCCATCTTCTAGGTTCAGGTGATTTTCTTGCCTCAGCCTCCCAAGTAGCTGGGTTAAAAGGCATGTACTACTACCACACAGCTAATTTTTGTATTTTTAGTAGAGATGGTTTCACCATGTTGGCTAGACTGGCCATTTTGACTTTTAAATGAACAGAGTTCAATAATAAAATCAAAGGACAGTTGATCTTAGTTTCTGGATTTAGGTATGGGTTTTGTTTGTTTTTTTTTCTTTTTGAGACAGAGTGTTGCTTTGTCACCCAGGCTGGAGTGCACTGCAATCTCGGCTCACTGCAGCCTCCGCCTCCTGGGTTCAAGCGATTCTCCTGCCTCAGCCTTCTGAGTAGCTGGGACTACAGGTGCGCACCACCACGCCCGGCTAATTTTTTGTGTTTTTAGTAGAGATGGGGTTTCACGGTGTTAGCCAGGTTGGTCTCGATCTCCTAACCTCATGATCCACCCTCTTCTGCCTCCCAAAGTGCTAGGATTACAGGCGTGAACCACTACGCTCGGCCCTAGCTATGGGTCTTAATAAGAAAACTAGATCAGATTTTTTTAGATGAAGTTTTGTAAATCTTAGACAAATTATTTTAAATGTATCTGGACTAATGAAGAAATGGAAGGCCTAACCAAATGTAAACAGCTTTTTTTTTTTTAGATGAACTTAAGCAAAGTAACTCTTTTTAGTCACAGAAAAGGTATTCTTGGATTTGGGTAGCTCATAAAATTTGGCTACATTGGAACATATTTGTATTTATTTGTAGCCAAAATTATTTAAAAGAGCTCTATTTTAGAACTACTCTAAATAGTCTCAGAAAGAGAATCATGTCCTCTTATTAGAATATAAGTTCTCTGAGGGGTGGAGATTTTCTTTCATTTTCTTTTTATCTTTTGCTTTGTTTACTGTCCTATCTTAAGCACTTAGAAATACTTTTCATAGTGACTGCTCAAGATATATTTGATATTGAGTAAATATGCAATAATAACTTTTCAGGAAAGGCTATATCTATTAAGTTCAATGTTATAGTGAACTGAATTTTTCTTTTTTTCTGTTAGGATACCAAATATATATCATATGACATTGACTGGAACAGCAGCTGGTTGCACTGGAATATTCACAAACTTCACATTCAGACGCACCTTCAAGGTCAAACATGATGCTCTGAAGACATATGCATCATTGGCTACAGTTCCACTTTTGTCTACTGTGGTTGCTCACAAGCTTCTTGTAATTGATGCTTTATATTCAGGTGAATTTAAATTCACTATTGTATAATGTAGTTATGTCTAAGTAAAGTTACTGATTAATATTATACTGTTGCTACTTCTAATAATAATTCTTTACATTTGTATTTTGCTAACAGTTTACAAAGTACTTAATAGTATTTAATCCCTGCAACAATCCTCCTCATCAGGTAAATAGTATTCTTTCCTTTTTATAGACAAGCAAGCAACCCAAACTGAGGCATATTCAAGTAGACTAATAAGCAATATCCTGGGAAAAGAATTGGCTGATGTGAAAAGAAACACATCATTTCAGTATCCTACCTCCTGCCACTTAGGTTTTGTGACATTCAGCAAGTCATTTCATCTCTGAGCTTCAGTTGTCTTATCTGTGAATTCGGACTAATAGTACTCACCCCACAGGATTGTTGTGAGAATTAAAAGATAACCGTATGTTAAATGCCTACCACAATATCTGTCATATTACGGGCTTTCTTGCTCATAATAGTTATTTCCTGCCCCTCATCTGACCTTGAGTTACACAACTAGTAAGTAATAGAGCCTTTATCCCTCGTTCATTCTTCAGGTCCCTGCTTAAATATCTTTTCCCCAGGGAGACCTCTGATTCACTCATTGCACATTAGGTGTCTGTATATATTCTCTATACAGTTTATCTTCAAAGAATTATGTACACTTACAATTATTTAAATATTTGTCTAATGTCTTTCTTCCCTATAAACTGGCCAGAAGGTGAGAGATCAGGTCCCTTTTATGTACCTAGCACATTCCTGATACATAGTACATAATAAAAATGTATTATCCTAGAATACAGGTCTAGTCTGCTAGTTTAGTATTCTGTCATTATAAAATTGCTTCTGGCCAGGCACAGTGGCTCATGCCTGTAATCCCAACACTTTGGGAGGCCAAGGCAGGCAGATCAGTTTAGGCCAGGAGTTTGAGACCAGCCTGGCCAACACAGTCTCTACTAAAAATAGAAAAACAGCTGGGCGTGGTGGTGCTTGCCTATAATCCCAGCTACTTGGGAGGCTGAGGCATGAGAATTGCTTGAACCCTGGAGGCAGAGGTTGCAATGAGCCCAGATCACGCCACTGCACTCTACCCTGGGCAACAGAGTGAGACTCTGTCTCCAAAAAATAAAATAAAACTGTTTCTACAACAATCACATATATTAGAGGTAATTCTCTATATGATAAAGTATATAATAAAAAGTGTTTTTAAAATGTGCTGCATTTAGTCTGTTATATGCCACAGAGTTTGAATTTCTATTCTTTCTGTGGCTTACTTGTGGTTGAGGATAGTGCAGATAACTACTCTGTGAGGTACAACACTATCTTAATAGCTCTTGAGTTTTAAAGGGAAACCAAATTTACTTTTGTTTTCCAGATAATATAAGCAAGGGAAACTGTGTTTTTAGAAGTTCACTGATTGGCATAGTATGTGGTGTTTTACAGCCCAGTTCTATGGCTTTTGCTAAAAATGGACGTCTGGCAACCAAGTAAGTTGCTCCTTTTCCTTCTTTTTTTTTTTTTAAGGTTAATAAACTCTGTTTATTCTTTAGCTGTCTATGCTATATTTGAATCAAAATATGGTAGTTTGGTATTTCAAATAGCTAACTTTTAACTTTTTGCTCTCTACATTACAGAACTAGAAAAGCAATGATCAGTTTTGGAGAAGTCAACAAACTATTAATAGCATTCATATCCAGGAGAAGTGATTAACTCTTTTTTCTTTTTAGGTATCATACCATTCCACTGCCACCAAAAGGAAGGGTTTTACTCTACTGGATGCTGCTTTGTCAGACACAAATTAAATTCATGGCAATTCCTCTAGTCTTTCATATTGCGTTTGGAGCAGTTAGTGGTCTACACTATTATACAGTATTTGAAAGCACACTTGAGAAAACTGTACCTGAAGCGTAACCAAAAAATGAATGGAGGCTAACTTAGCAGAATGAAGTTTCTGTGAAGTGGACTCGGGCATTGCTGAAATTGTTAAAAGTAACTCTGAACAATTTGTTTCTGTGCCTTTTGCCTGGCATATAGCAGATACTCAATACATATTCAATATTCAATCAATAAATAAAAGTTTCATCTTACATGTAAGAATTAAGTTTTATCTCTCCTCATGGTATCTTCATTTTGCCTGGTATATAACAGATAATAAATATTAAGTATTTCAATAAATGTAAACAATAAAAGTTTCATCTTTCCTTTGTGGAAATGGGTTTGGGCTTCAAGGTCTAATCTGTGCAGTTATATATTTATTCATTCATCAAACATTTATTGAGCTATTTCTCAGGTACTATGTTAAATATAATAAACATTCCAGCTGGGCGCGGTGGCTCACATCTGTAATTTGGGAGGCCAAGGCAGGCAGATCACCTGAGGTCAAGAGTTTGAGACCAGCCTGGCCAACATGGTGAAACCTCATCTCTACTAAAAGTACAAAAAAAAAAAAAAGCTAGACATGGTGGTGTGTGCCTATAATCCCATCTACTTGGGAGGCTGAGGCAGGAGAATCGCTTGAACACAGGAGACAGAAGTTGCAGTGAACCAAGTTCACACCATTATACTCCAGCCTGGGTGACAGAGCAGAAACACAATCTCAAAAAGAAATAATGTTTTTCCCTAGAAGGAACTCAATTGAAGAGGAATAAGAAATGTGAACACATACTATGATAGGATTTGAGAGAGATACACATAATTCTGTAAGGGAACTGAGGGTATGCATGTTAACTAGGCAGAAGGGGAAGCTGTGGTGGAAAAAAGTAACAATTGAGCTAAATTTTGAAGGAGAAATTGGAAGTTCCTAAGAAAGGAAGGTATGGGAATAACAGCCCATTTCTCTACACTGACACTACCTTCTCACTTGCAAATTGTCTTCAGTATGTAGTGTAAAGAACTTGTTTTTAACCTTCAATTCTAGTTTTCGAGAAAAAATATTTATTGAGTTCCTATATGCCATGCATTGAGATAGGCACCAAGGGTACAAAGATTCAGTGCTTGCCACTAAAGAAGCTTAAAATCTAAAGAGTTTACGGTATGTTTTTTTGTTTTTTTGTTGTTTGTTTTAGATGGAGTCTCACTCTATAGCCCAGGCTGGAGGGCAGTGGCACAATCTTGGCTCACTGCAACCTCTGCCTCCCGGGTCCCAGTTCAAGCGATTCTCCTGCCTCAGCCTCCCAAGTAGCTGGGATTAGAGGCACACACCACCATGCCCAACTAATTTTTCAAATTTTAGTAGAGATGGTGTTTTGCCATTTTGGCCAGGCTGGTCTTGACCTCCTGACCTTGTGATCCGCTCACCATGGGCTCCGAAAGTGCTGGATTACAGGTGTGCGCCACCATGCCCGGTGACATGTTTGTTTAATCTCCTAAGGCATCCCTGAGCTACACATTTATCTTAGTTCAGAAAATGAACACGGTCAAGAAGAACTACAGAATGGAACTGTACATCTCATTCTCCGTATCCTAACCACATTCATTTTGAGATTAAAAACATGGTAATCTTGGAAATACAGCAAGGTTGACTTAAATTCACCTCTCCTACCACCAGAAAGGTGAATAAATTTGTACCTTACTCCATGACTTCACATTGTTCTGTAACAAAAAAAGCTGGCAAATTCCTTTAGCTTTGAAATGCACTACTTGCCACAGTGACTATAAGAGGCCTGAAAGGAGAAATTAGGGAAACCTTGGCCTTCCGGACCTGAGCCCAAAGGTGAAGCCAGGTGAACCAGTGAAAAAAAGCAACAAATGCAGAGGTGTGAAGGTCAGCTTGCAGCTCTATTCAAGATTCAAATCCTGGCCTCATTACTTACTAACAGGATAATCTTGAATAAGCTATTTCACTTCTCTGCATTTAAGTCTCCTTATCTATAAAATGAGGAATAAAAACTGTACTCAGTCTCAAAGTGTTATAGTAAATGAGTTAATATATGTAAATCAAAACAGGACCCAACTCATACGAAGTCTAAATGTATTAGCTGCTATCTTAGTCCACTTGGGTTACTATAACAAAATAGCATAGACTGGTGACTCATAAACAACAGAAATTTATTTCTCCTCATTGTGGAAGCTAGGATTTGGTGTCTGAGAGCCTGCTTTCTGGTTCATAGATAATGCCTTCTTGTGACCTCACATGATGGAAGGGGTGAAAGAGCTCTCCGGAGCCTCTTTAATAAGCATAAAAACCTCATTCATGGGGGCTCTGCCCTCATGACCTAATCACTTCCCAAAGGCCTCACCACATAATACCATCACCTTGAGGTTAGTATTTCAAAATATAAACTCAGGAGGCACAAACATTTAGACCATAACTGCCATTATTATTACTGTTGCTGCATATCAAGTATCACGGTCCTTTTCCTAGTCTGTAGTTATCAGTCTAGTCTAGCACTTTGGTAGAAAAACTAGAAAAGTCCACCAAAGAGAAGCCACAAGATATCTTTCATTTGAATAAATACATATTCACTTATTCAGCTAATGTTGATTCAACACTTATTGTATGAAACATATTCAATACTACATGTTGAGCAAGTTATGTAAACTTTGTGTTTTCTCTTAAAACATTAATAACTGCTTTATAGTGTGGTTATAAAGAGTAAAGTACACAGAACAATACCATACCACACCTGGCATGTAGAAGTTGCTCAGTAAATGTGTTTACGGCATCTGTTTTCCCTGATAGGTGTATAATAACTAAGATATGGTCCCTCTTATAAGAACTTACCTTCACTCTGACCTCTTCATTTCCCCTGACTCCCTTCACCATGTGATTTCTCCATGCTTTTGTGTTGTTGTTACATTGCACTGCATTGCTTGGGTTGTACTGTGTGCTGATATTCTCTCTGCTTTTGTACAATTGTCTTATCTTGCATTAACTACTCAGTTTTTGAATTTTCAAGTTTAAGCAGTAATCTAATAATGAAAAAATAGTATTTCACACATGTGGTTGAATTTCATAGAATTTGTTCACCCACCTTCCTCAGCTTCATTAAAAAATAAAAACAAAAAGATTCTTCCAAAGATGTATAACTCATACTCCCCTAGCTTCATCATTCTAAAAGGCAGGCAAACTAACATTAATAAACATGAATAATTGAATCTTGGTAGCCCTAAACCCCACCAGCTTCACTATAGGAACAAAGAAATCCACCCCAAAGTCTCCCCAAGATTACACATTGCAGAAGAAAAGATTAGTGAACCTAAAGACAAAGCAAACTACAAAACTACCACAAGAAAGCTTGGGAGAAATTCTTCAGGACATTGGATTTGGCAACGATTTCTTGGATATGACATCAAAAGCACATGTAGCAAAATCAAAAACAAGCAAATTGTACATCATACTGAAAAACTTGTGCGTATCAAAATAAACAACAGCATGAAAAGGCAACCTAAAGAATGGAAGAAAATAATTGCAAATCATACATCTGAAAAGTGGTTACTATTCAGAATATACAAGGAACTTCTACAACTCAACAACAACAAAAACCAAACAACTCTAAAAATGAGCAAAAGACTTCAATAAACATTTATCAAAAAAAAGGTATATAAATGGCGACTAAGCATATAAAAATACACCAACATCACTAACCATTAGGGAAATGCAAATCAAAACCACAATGAGATATCACCTCACACCCATCAGGATGGCCACTATCCAAAAATCAGAAAACAAGTTAGAATTTTTGTGCACTGTGTTGTGAATGTTGCCATTATGGAAAACAGTATGGTGGCTCCTCAAAAAAAATTTTTTTAAAATACCATGTGGTACAGCATTCTCACTTTTGGGTATATATCCAGAAGAATTCCAAGCAAGATCTTAAAGAGATCTTTGCACATTATTCACAATAGCCAACAGGTGGAAACAACTCAAATGTCTGTCAACAGATTAACAGATAAAGAAAATGTGGTATAATACACACAATGAAATATTATGCAGCATTAAGAAGGAAATCTTTCCACATGCTACAACACAGATGAACCTTGAGGACATTACACAAAGTGAAATAAGCAAAAAAAAGCAGTCACAGAAGGACAAATACTGTGTCATGTTACTCCTATGAGGTATCTAAAGGAGTCAAAGTTATAGAAACAAAGTAGAAAGAAGTTTACCAAGGGCTGGGGGAAATGGGGAGGAGGAATTAGTATTTAGTGGGTATAGAGTTTCAGTGTTGCAAATGAAAAAGTTCTAGAGATCTGTTGCATAACAATGTAAATATAATTAACACTACCGAACTACATACTTAAAAATGGTTAAAATGGTAAATACAGTGTTATATGCTTTTACTACAACAACAACAACAAAATCCTGCAACAAAATACTGTTTTAGACTTACACAATGTGAAATAATTAATCACCAGAAGGCCTGCATTCTAAAAAATCTTAAAGGAAGAAGTACTTCAAATAGAAGGAAAATGATATCAGGTGGAAATCTAGAAAAATGAAGAACACTAGAAATGGCAAATATGTAGGTAAATATAAATTTCCTTATTTTAAAAAATTCTTTCAAAGACAAATGACTATATATTATGTGGTTTATAACATGTAGAAGTAAATGTATGACAACAACAACTTCAAGACTAGGAGGGAAGACATGAAGATATAAAATTCTAACACGATACATAAAGTGACAATTACTTAAAAGTAGGTAATGATAAAGATATTGTTGTGAGTTGAATTATGCCCCCTCAAAACATATGTGTAAGTCCTAAGCTTGGTACCTTTGAATATGTCCTTATTTGGAAATAGGGTGTTTGCAAATGTAATCAAGTTAAGATGCAGTATATTGGATTAGGATGAACTTTATCCAGTGACTGAAGTCTTTATAATACCAGGTAAATTTGAGCACACAAACACAATACAGAGGGAAAACCATATTAAGCCACAAAGACACAAGGGGAAACACCTTGTGAATACAGAAGCAAAGACTGGAATGACACATCTATAAGCCAAGAGACACCAGGGATTGCAGGCAACCACCAGACGCTAGGAGAAAAGGCTCGAACAGATTCTCCTTTCGGGCCTCCAATAGAAACCAACCTTGCCAATACATTAATTACAGATCTATAGCCTCCAGAACAGTGAGAGAATAAACTTGTTGTTTTAAGCCACCCAGTTTGTGGTACTTTCTAAAGATAGCCTTAGGAAACTACATGTGTGCTATATGTGCTAAAGCAATCATTACAGTTTTTAAAAAGAATTATAACTAGTAGGAAACCAAAGGAGATGAAATGGAAAAAAAAATTCAATTAGTCCAAAAAAAGGCAGAAGGAAATGTAGAACAGATAGGACAAACAGAAAGCTGATAGATTTAAACTCTAGAATATAAAAATCACATTAAGCATAAATGGTCTAAACACCCTCCTCATGAAAAGTCAGAAATTGCCTATTTAGACAAAAAACAAAATCCAGCTATATACTGCCTAAAAGAAACCTGCATTAAATCTAATGACTCAAATAGGTTAAAAGGACAGAAAAAGCTGTGTTGTGTTAACACTAATGAAAATAAAGTTATTGGAGTGGCTACAATGATATCAAACAGGCCAGGCACAGTGGCTCATGCCTGTAATCCCAGAACTTTAGGAGGCCAAGGCAGGGGATTGCTTGATCCCAGGAGTTCAAGACTAACCTAGGCAATATAGTGATATCCCGTTTCTACAAAAAAAAAAAAAAAAAAAAGTTACCTGGGCATAGTGGCCTGTAGTCCCAGCTACTCAGGAGGCTAAGGCAGGAGGATCACTTGCCAGAAGGTCAAGGCTGCAGTGAGCTATGATGGTGCCACTGAATACCAGCCTGGGTGACAGAGTAAGACTCTGATTCAAAGGAAGGAAGGACGGAAGGAAGGGAGGGAGGGGGAGGATTTCAAAACAAAGAATATTACCAAAGAATAAGGAGAGTTTTTCACAATGATACAGGGATCAATTCATCCTAAGTGTTTATTCATATAAATAATAAAGCTTGAAAATAACATGAAGCAAGAGCTGACAGAACTGAAAAGAGAAACAGAAAATCCCCATAATGGTTGGACATTTCAATACCCTTCTCTCAATATTAATAAAACAAATTGGTGGAAATTCAGAAAGGATAAAGACCATGAGACAATTTGTGCTAATTGATGTTTTTAGAATTCTTGGCAGAACAGCAGAGTATATGTTCTTTGCAAGTACACGTGGACCACTTACCAAGATGGACCAGAATCTACTTTATAAACCTCAATAAACTTAAAAGGATTCAAATCATACAAAGTATATTTTCTGACCAGAATGGAACTGAATTGAAAACCAATAGCAAAATAGTATCTGGACAATTGGAACTATTTAAAACTAACACACTTCTAAATAATCCACAGGCTAAAGAGGAAAGCAAAGTGAAATTAGGGAGTCTTTTGAACTGAAGTAAATAATACAGAAGATTTAAAAATCTATGGGATACAGTTAAAGCATTACTTGGAAATTTGTAGTACTAAACACGTATGTTAGAGGGAAAAAAGATCTCAAATCAATTACCTCAGCTGTGTTCTTAAGAAATGACAAAAAGAGGAGCAACTCAAATCCTAGATTAGAATAAGAAAAGAAATAATATAGAACAGAGAGGGAAAAAACAAAACAGAAAACAGAAACCAAAAGGTGGTTTGAGATTTTCAAAAAGGCTTGGCACATTCGCTTACGCCTGTGATCCCAGCACTTTCGGAGGCCGAGGCAGGTGGATCACGAGGTCAGGAGTGCGAGACCAGCCTAGTCAACATGGTGAAACCCTGTCTGTACTAAAACTACAAAAAGTAGCCATGCGTGGTGGTGGGCGCCTGTAATCCTAGCTACTCCAGAGGCTGAGGCAGGAGAATTGCTTGACCCCGGGAGGTGGAGGTTGCAGTGAGCAGAGATCATGCCACTGTACTCCCATCTGGGTGACAGAGCAAGACAGTCTTGGAAAAATAATAATAATAGTAATAATAATAATAATAATAAACAATTACCAGATAGATCAGCCATAAAACAGGGAAGACATAAATGACCAATATCAAGAGAGATGTGTTTCACCAGATTCTACAGATGTTAAAGTAATATAAGAGAATATTTTTGAACAATTTAAGCCAATAAACTTGAGAACTTAGGTGAAATGAATAAATGACTATTTGATTTTGTTTTGTTAAGATTTGTGAAGTTCGCTCAAAAAGAAATAATCAGGGTAGCCATATATCTATCATGAGTATTGAATTTGTAGTTAAATCCTCCCTACAAGGAAAACTCAGATTCAGAAGTCTTCACTGGTAAATTCTACCAAACATGTAAGGAAGAAATAATACCAATATGAGCAAAACTCTCCAAAAAAATTGAATAGGAGGGAACACTTGCCAAGTCATTCAATAAATCCAGCAATATCCTGATCTCAAAGCCAGATAAAAACATTTTGAGGAAAGAAACTACAGCCTAATACTCCTCATGAACATCCATACAAAAACTTTTAACAAACTTTTAGCAAACCAAGTACAAAAATATGTATAAAGAATAGTACCTCATGGCCAAGTGGGGCTTATTCCAGGATTGCAAAATTGATTTAACATTTAAAAAATCACTCAATATTTTTTGTTCTGCCAAACCCACAGCAGGAGTCACCCCAAAAGTGACAGCAGGGTAGTTTCCACAAGGGGGTATTCCGAGTCATCCTGAGACCGGGCTGGCTGGGATTCAAAGAAAGAAGCACTAAACACCAGGGTAATCAGTCCAAAACATTTATTAGGGGAACTTTTATATGCATAAACTGCAGCAATCCTCACCACAAACAGCAAGAGAAAAGGCTAGAAGTTACAAGGGGATTAGGATATGGAGTTTATATGAGGGCTTAAGGAATTTGGCTCAGGGCCACGGCCAGTTTATTTTGGCGTTTTGGGCAACAAACTAGATAACTTTATCAGTGCCTGGAAATGTTTAAGGTCTCAGTTTGGATTCAAGCCTGCTGGGAAAAATCCGCAGCTGGCCAGGTCACACAGCAGTGAAGGTGCTCTGTGATTTTTGGTCAGGACACAGAAAGACAGCTGGGGAACTCAGAGGCCCTACACAACATAATTCACTATATTAACAGACTAAACAAGGAAAAAAACATGATCATCTGAATAATATGAACAAAAGCATTTGACAAAATCCAACATCTGTTCCTGATAAAAACTCCCAGTATATAAGGAAAAGAAGGGAACTTCCTTAAGATTTTGAAGAGCATTTACAAAAAAACCTCTAACTAACGTGATAATCGTGGGAAACTGAATGATTTCCTGCTAAGATCAGGAAAAGTGCAAGAATGTCTGTTTTATTGCTTCTAGTCAACACTGTATAGGAGAGTCTAGCCAGATTGGAAAAGATGAAATAAAATTATCTATGTAATTTTTTAAATCCTATTTAATTTAGCAAGGTTGTAGAAGATAAAGAAGAAAAAATAAATTGTAACAGATAAGCAATTAACAATAAGACCAAGCAATTTGTCCATTTTGTCTAAATTGTTCAACACATTGGGTTAAGGTTGTTTATAATATCCCCTTCTTATCCTGTTAATGTGTGTAGAATCTGTATTAATGTCCCTTCTTTCAGTCCGAAAAAGATTTAGTTGTTTGGTCTCATTTTCTTTTGATTAGTCTTATTAGGGCTTATAAATTTATTAATATTTTCAAAGAATCACAGTTTATTCTTTCTCTGTTTTTGTCTTTTCTCTTTATTTCCACTCTTACCTTTATTCCTTCCTCTTTGACTTCCTTTTTGCTTATTATTTTTTTTTAAATACTGATTTGGTTGATTTTGCCCTTGATTCTACGGCATAGGCCTTAGTCATTGGAAATAGTCATTACTTCTCAGATGTTGCTCAGTGGAATGTCCAGTCTTCACCCAGTCTCTGTAACTTGGAAATATTTAAATTTCAAATATTTGAATTTAAATATTCAAAAATACACTATCTTCTCATCATCAGACAACTCCTGAAATTTCACTTCAGCTCTTCTAGTCTTTCAGCTGTTGCTGTCCATTGGGTTCTTCAGGTCTTATCACATGCATGTGCTGTTATAATTAATGTCAGCCAAAGATTTGAGGGGATTTTGTTAGATAGATTTTGGGGCTCCCTCCCCTCTCCCTGTGGCTCCCTTTTCAAGGTTCCTGCCCCAATTTCCAGTTGATCTAGCATTTTCAAACTTCGACTTCTGAGTTTTTTAGAATGGGAAGAATGCTGCTTTATACTGGCACTCTATTCCCCAGGTACTGCCCAGACCAATGCCCTCATGAATAAAAGCTGGATAAATGTGGATCTTACCCAGTAGTTTTCCTTTCTTTCAATAATTGTATACCCTCCTGTGTTTTCATGCTATTTTGGTTGCTTTCCAGGGTCTTCTAAAAGAATCTCTTCTTTGTCCAACATTTAAAATTGTTATTTGCAATAGAGTCTGTCCATTTCCAGAAGCCAGAAGTCCCTCTTTTCTTTCTTATCTTTGAGAAATATGGAATCTTCCTGGATAAACTATTTTCAGCAGATTCATGCAGCAATTAAGTCAGAGCCATATCCCACGAATTTTTTTTGTGACACAGGATTTTACAGACAGTCCAGGTAAGAGATAATAGGTAGTAGCAATAAAGGTAGTAACAAGTGGTCAGATTCCATTTTCTTTTATTTGGATTAACTACTTTATGTGCCAATATTCTGTTCTTACAGAGTTCAGACAAGCTATAAGAAACTAAATTATCTCTTCTCTTTCGGCATTTCTCAAAACTTTTAAAATCAAAAGAATTGCATTTATTTTTAGAAATAGAGAGAAAATATGCTTTGACAAATTGTTCTTTATTTCCTATTTCCAAAAGGAGCTTATGGTTTTCTGGTGCAAGCATCATAGACATGGAAGATTTCTGGCTACATTTCTGTCCCTTCTCTTCCATGCACAGCCCAAGTTTGGCTAAATTGTTTGACATAAATTTTCATAGATGCTATGTAAAGAATTGCTGAAAGAAAGATGAGTGGAATCTGTGAGAATAAAGAGTCACCTCCAGTGCCCATTTGACAGATGATTCATGTAAAGAATATCTAGGAAGAAAATAAATAGATGTTCATGATTGATTAGATGATTCATGTAAAGAATATCTAGGAAGAAAATAAATCGATGTTCATGATTGATTAGCCCGCAGGGAGTAATGTATATGAACTTAAGTTTCTGGCTTGTGCAACAAGATGAATGGTGTTGCCAAGCCCTGAGACAGAAAACAGTAGATGTCTAGATAGGAGAGGGGAAAACATGTGATTTTTAGCTTTGGAGTATGAGATGTCCTTGAGTTTTTGATTTGGAGTCACCTGTCTAATCTCTAACTGCAGTATTGCCTCCATTTTTTTGCTGCACCATATGAATCTTATTAAAGTGTAACTATGAATTATTTAACTCCCATTTTTAATAACCAACATTTCCCAGAAAATAAAGCAAACAAAAGGGAGCAAATTCTTAGTCTGGCTTTTTTTTTTTTTAACCTTTTCAAACTTACTGCCTATTATTCTCTACAAGATCGTGGTTTTATAGTTTCTACATAATTAGGAAACACAGACAGTTACAGAGAAGCCCTAGTGAAATTCCATTCTGGCAAAGGTAGTGTACAGAATATTGTGATTTGTTTGTTCAAAACCTTGAGATAAAAAGTAAAGTGAGTAAAGAAATACTAGATGGCCAGGTGCAGTGGCCACACCTGTAATCCCTGCACTTTGGGAACCTGACGCAGGTGGATCACCTGAGGTCAGGAGTTCAAGACCAGCCTGGCCAACATGGTGAAACCCCGTTCCTACTAAAAAATTAGCCAGGTGTGGTGGCACACCCCTGTATTCCTAGCTACTCCAGAAGCTGAGGCAGGAGAATGGCTTGAATCAGGGAGGCAGAAGTTGCAATGAGCTGAGATCAGGCCATTGTATTCCAGCCTGGGTGACAAGAGTGAAACTCTGTCTAAAAAAAAAAAAAGACTAGGAATTTTCCTTCTTGTACACTTTCATGAAAATAAGTCTATTTGTGAAAGTTTCGAAACTGCAATTACAGACTTCTTGGCCCTATGGAGCCTAATAAGCAACTGTGCAATGGATAGACAGTGTAAAAATTATCTGGACAATGCAACACTTTATCACTTGCTCAGAAATTTGAGAAGATGAGAATAATTAAAGTTTCTGATATGTGTTATGATCATGTATTTTTTTTGCTACAGTTAGCTGTGTATTTTTTGGTACAATGTTTATCTGCTAATTTTAATAGATTTAAGATAAAATTCAATCACAGGCATTTTTCCCTTTTATTGGGTTAACTAGTCCAAGTGAGCTGAGCAAAGGTTGCAGGGAGCCCCAGCATGGCTGAGAAACAGCTGCTGAGGCATCCACCGGCTGCTGGGAGGAGAGCATTAGATGTACCTTCTTAATAGCACTGTCCAATAGAAATACAATGCAAGCCACGTATGTAATTTTAAACTTTTTAGTAGTTATACTTAAAAAGCAAGAAGATGACTGTCACCCAACCCTGCTTTCAAATAAGCAGTACTCTGGAGGACACGAGGAATCTTCAGAAAAATAACATCCAGCTCTGAGGTGCTGATTATGATAGACAAGCAATACAGATCCAAACACGGCAGTGAGAGCTTAAGTTCCAAGGGAGAGAAGAAAATCGATAAAGCCAAGAAATAGCTCCCCTTTGACTTATTTTTAACCTGAGTACCCATCTATGCCAAGAGCTGTGCAGTTTTCATACATCCCATGCCAAGATCTTAAGTAGGCTCTACTGACCAGGAAGTTAAGTAACGTGCCCGAGGTAGGTTTTCAATGGAAGAGGCAGACTGAGGGTCACCCAACTTATATCTCGAAATTTCACAATTTCTACAAGCTCTATCCTGGGAGACAAGGGTAGGGGAAAAGAGCACCCTCTGCACCAGATAAACAAACCTCTACGCTTAGCCGCCCGGCACCTCCTCGGACCGGAAGCCTCTCAGCAGGAAGCCGCTCCAGGCTGCAACCTCCGTCCTGCAGTCCAATTAGCAGCCGCGACCCGGCGCCCGCCCAGGCCGAGTCACGTGTCAGCCAAAGATGGCTGCGCTCAGCGAGTAGAGCTGTAGTGACCTCCGGCGTGGCTGAGGAACACCTGAGGAGGCACCCACAGGCTGGTGGGAGGAGAACATAAGGTACTGGTATTCCGGGGCAGGGGGCGCAGTAAATGTCCCCGTGTCAGGGGAAGCACGGTGTGGTGACGCTAGCCACCAGCAGCGATGCGCGTAAATGAGGGCAAGTAGAAGTGGACTTGGCCGTGTGCTGTCTCTTCACTTTCCACTCTAGAAGGAAAGATCTTATATTTAAATTAAGCCAATCGAAGGGAAAAACACCTGAGATTGAGTTTAATCCCAGGTTTACTGGCAATTTACAGGGTGACCACGGCCAAATTTAATTTTCAGAGGCCCCACTTTACCTCTTAGATAGGCCCCACATTGCTTATCTCTCAGAGCTCTCCCAAGAATGACATGAGATAGCTAACACAAAAATCTTTTGAAATATTTGTAAACAGGCGCCGTTGTCTTTGATAGGTATTTGTTATTAATATCGGAGACAAAATGCCCCAGAGGGGCTGCCCAGTCACGACTTCTACTGAATGAAGGGTGACTCAACGTACACAGTGTAGAAATGGATATTTCACAGAACTTTGAACCTCACCAATATGCAGAGAAAAGTAGTGATACCATTGGGCAGAATATGTTGGGGAAATCACTTATTTTTGTACATATACATTATACATTTCATATATGTGTGTATATAGCATATATTGCTATCAGTACAATATATACATACTGAATTTGATTGCATATATATTCCACCACCCCATACACAAAATCATTCAGAGCTACTGTACAGCAGGGATTGTGTCTTATCATTTTAGTGTAGCCAAGGCCCTCAAAAATTTGACTCCCAAAAAACTAGACCTAAATTTCTAAGGCTGCATTGTACTTACTCGGTTAACTTTAAGTCTAGAGATATGTCAGTGTATTCAGCATTTCCAAATGACCTCTTATCAGTATAAAACAGGTAGCAATAAATATTTAAACGAGTACCTGTAATGTAGCAGATGAGAAAATCTGGTTTCATAAAACCGTATTTTCCTTTGTTGTTATCCCTGAACTTTTGGGGTTTTTTTCTTTTTTTTTTGAGAGGAGTCTTGCTCTGTCGCTCAGGCTGGAGTGCAGTGGAGCGATCTTGGCTCACTGCAACCTCTGCCTCCCAGGTTGAAGTGATTCTTCTGCCTCAGCCTCCTGAGTAGCTGGGATTACAGGTGAGCACCACCACACCTGGCTGTTTTTGTATTTTTAGTAGAGATGGGGTTTCACCATATTGGTCAGGCTGGTCTCAGACTCCTGACCTTGTGATCTGTCTGCCTAGGCCTCTCAAAGCTGGGATTACAGGTCAGAGCCACTGTGCCTGGCCTTTGTTTTTCTTAACTGTTACCCTGAAACCTGTTTAATGAGCCAAATCTTTAGTTTAAAACTCATCATTCACGATTCCCCCACTTTTAACATTTTCACCCTAACTAGTGCATACATCAGCAAACTACTGGCATGTAGGCCGGCCATATGCAGCCTGTAGCTTGCTTCTGTACAGCCACCCAGCTAAAAATAATTTTTATGTTTTTACAGAGTTTTTGTTTTTTTTTTTTTAAAGAATATTCAACAAAGGCTGTTACCTGCGAAACCTACCATATTTACATCTGACCCTTGAAAGTTTGCTGAGTCCTGATCTCGGGTATACCTAGAAATGAAATAAGTCTTTTATGTTTAGCACTATTTGGGAATTGTTTAGGAAATAGTTTTAAGGATTATGAAGATATTCAGTGTTTCCTAAAAGCTTTATGTGTTGCTTTTCGTGTTCTGGTTTCTGTTTCACTTAGATTTTTCTTTTTTCGTAATATATATGCAAGGATTTTTTTTCAAGTTATTAGCTCTACAGTATTTTTAGTCTTCAGAAGGTTTTTAAATTTTCTCTAAAATCTTGAGGAATTATATTTCATTTTTTAAGGCTCAAAATGGAAAATCATGAATCCAATAACCAGGAAAACATTTTGGAAATCATAAACAGAAAAATTAACCAGCTTCCAGAAGCAGAAAGGTAAGATCCCTTCTTAATTTAAAAATACCTTTAACAGGTAGATTTTCACCATTGATTCATTATCTCAGATTTATCTGGTTTGAGTATAAACATGTAATGTCAGCAGGAAGTTGCCCTTTTCTTGCCTGGATGAGAGCATTTAACCATTTTGCTCAACATCACATAGCTAATTGTGGAAGTTGAGGCAGGAACTCATGTCTTTGGACATATGTAATTGTATGATTTGAGTTTTTCCATTAGGCTTGGAGTACAGTAAAATGTAAACATTTATGGACCAATTTAAATAACAAAGCTTTAAAGTAACTTTTAAAATGTCTTTTTTTTTTTGCCATTCTGAGTACCAGGGAACACACATAGCAAAATAGAGAATGTCAGAGACGTGGGATCATGGCTAAAGATCTTTAAGATATTATTAAAGAGGGCCGGATATGGTGGCTCACGCCTGTACTTCCAGAACTGGGAGACCGAGGTGGGCAGATCACCTGAGGTCAGGAGTTCAAGATCAGCCTGGCCAACATGGCAAAACCCTGTCTCTACTAAAAGTACAAAAATTAGCTGGGTGTGGTGGCAGGTGTCTGTAATCCCAGCTACTCAGGAGGCTGAGGCAGGAGAATTACTTGAACTCAGGAGGTGGAGGTTGCAGTGAGCCAAGATAGCACCGTTGCACTCCAGCCTACACGACAAGAGCAAGACTCTGTCTCAAAAAAAAAAAAAAAAAAAAAAGAAGATATTAGAAAAACCAATATAGGGAACATACTGATCTTTGCCAGGCAACTACAGGCCACCTGGAAAGGAGAGAGGGACAGTATCTTAAGTAGAGGGGATGGTATATGCCTAGCCACAAGATAGCCAAGGCTTGTGGTACTTGAGTAACCATTGTTTCTGAAGTACTAAGAAAGTGGGCATAAGGACCAGGAAGAGTTTTGAGCAGGGGAATGATGTTAACATTTCTAAATAATATTCCAGCTGCTTTCAGGAAAGCAGATTTGAGGAAGGAAAGAAAGGAAATAGACCAGGAGAAAAAACAGCATAGTAGTCCTGGTGAGTGGAGATCGTAGGGGTGGTGACAGTTGAGATGAAAAAGAGCATGGATTTAAAATATATTTTGGAAGCATAATCTTGCTATCTTTGGGAATAAAAAGTGAACAAATTCCAATCTTGCTGCCACTTATTATATATCTTAATATAAATCAAGACCAGTAGTGTTCAGAACAAGGATCTCTGAGGGGAAGGAAAAAAAAGGCCAGTAGTAAGAACTTGGTAAGATATTAAAAGCTCTGTCTTTCATCCCCCTCCCCACCCGGCAACTCCACTCCCTTCTCATTTTTCCTAAGGCAACAGAAAAACTTTTAAAGCAAAAAAGGAACTATGTCCATATTTCCAGGCCAGCAAGATAAGGAAAGAGAGAAAGACTGACAAAAGAGTAAGGTAGGCACAGTGGCTCACATCTGTAATCCCAGCACTTTTGGGATGCTGAGGCGGGCTGATCACTTGAGGTCAGGAGTTCAAGACTAGCCTGGCCAACATGGTGAAACTGTCTCTACTAAAAATACAAAAATTAGCCAGGTGTGGGGGTACATGTCTGTAGTCCAGGGGTGGAAAAGCTGAGACACAAGAATAGTTTGAACCCAGGAGGCAGAGGTTGCTGTTAGGAGATCGTGCCACCATACTCCAGCCTGGGTGACAGAGTGAGACTGTCTCAAAAAAAAAAGTAGATGGTAGCAGCTTTGAAGAGAAGAAAGCAGGCTGTCACTAGGACCTTTACCAAATTAGAAAGAATACCTGGAATTGCAAAGTAAAATTTAGTTTAGAGGCAATAAATGCTTTCAATCATTGGCATCTAAACTGGGCAGATGATGGTGTCCTGTTATCTTTGCCTTGTTCCTATTTTTTCTCTTCATTCCCATTTTATCTTCTAAGTTTGAATCCTCCTTCCTTCTTGGATTATTAATTAGGTATTTAACAGTTACTTGGTATGTCCTTCAGTGTATGGAGCTTTCTTATTATCAAAAACTTCATTTTCTGACCTACAGAATACTTTCACAGGCATGTTTGTCATTAAATTTGGACTATTTCATGTCTATTTCTTGTGTATATCTTATCAAAAAGTCCTGAGTTTTTAGTTGGTATAGGCATTTTTATTTTTGGAAAACTGGCAAGGGGTTGTTAGGTAACGATTTTGTGTTAATTTTTAATTAACTAAAAATTTTGACTTTAGCTATGGGAAAAATCTGGTTGGGAGATAGCAAAGTTTGCTATGCAGATTTCACTTGTACTACTATTTGTATATGTAACATACTTGTAAACAAATGGATTTATATGTATGTATATATGTATTTTATATACATTATATATGCATATAGGCAAATTATTTACCTTAGCATTGGTTTTTAAAATGTGGATAATATACATTTGACATGATTGTTATGATGAAGTAATATTTTAGAGGAAGTGTTAAAGTTTTTTATTCCCCCAACCCCCACAAAAAGCATAGGCTTTTCACATTTACATGTTTTTTGCGTTTGGTAGGTTCTCTAGGCTGTCATCACTAATTATTATCTATGTACTCTAAGTTCCTGAACAGCCACCATTACCATTTTGATAGACTTCTGTTATATCGAGGGGGTACTGTGCAGCTACTTTGGCTAGTAAAGAGTAATGAAAATTTTAAGATTGACTGTCTTGTAGATGGCAATGTAATGCAAGCAGTAAAAAGGCTAAGTAGTAGTCTGAAAAGTTTGGAGTCAATATTTTCAAAATTCAGCAATCCCGTTAGGTATTACTTTTTCCCAAAAGCAAAGAATGCATAGGACATAGGTTAAAAATTCATACATACCTTGACTTAAAATCCAGTTCTACCACTATCTCAAAACATCAGTTTATTTCCATCAATGGATTTTAATAAAGTACCTAGCATAGGGTATTACTTAAATGTTAGTACTCCCAATCCTGACACTAAGGTTTCAGGGAAGAGTGAAAGAAAACACATTAACTCCACATTATTGAACATCTTCTGTGTCATTTTGAATACATCTTTGTATCCATTGATCCATTGTCTTCCAGTTGTTTAAAGACAAGTGTGGAAGCCTGACATGTAAATCAGCGATTATATAAGATAGTACTGTCTTGTAATGCGTTGTGCTAGAGGGGTAAGTATTAAATATCATGGGAGCTCAGAGGAAAGGCAACTACTGGCTGCTGGGAGAAGAGCAAAAACCTATACATAAAACATTTTTTTTTTATGATTTTGGTTCTAGAAGGGATAGATGTATCCAGTTAGTGTATTCCCAAAGTCCCATTAAGTTCTGTAACAGATGTCAGAATCGGGAAAGCTCACACACACAATGAAGCCAAAGAAAAAGTTCATTCTTCTCACTCTTTCAGGAATCTACTTGAAAATGGATCAGTTTATGTTGGATTAAATGCTGCTCTCTGTGGTCTCATAGGAAACAGTCTTTTTCGACGCGTCTTGAATGTGACAAAGGCCCGTGTAGTTTCTGCCTTACCAATGGCAGTGCTCCCTTTCTTTACAACAGAAGTAACTTACAGAGGTTTTGTACATTTTCCTTTGATAACAGGTAAATTCTACTTCACTATCACCAAAAAGTTTGCCTTCGTCATTCTTAAGTACCTGTATGCTATAATGCAGTGTTTAAATAAGATTAAATCTTGCTAGCCTCTCTATGTAATGTGGTAAATAATTCATATTAGCATGGTCTACCAACCAAGATGCACAAACACAGCAGTTCTAAGCTTTCCTTTTTTTTTTTGTTTTTAAATTGAGGCAGAATTTTGTTCTTGTTGACTGGAGGCTGGGGTGCCGTGGTGCAATTTCGGCTCATTGCAACCTCCACCTCCTGGGTTCAAGTGATTCTCCTGTCTCAGCCTCCCAGGTAGCTGGTCTTACAGGCGCCCACCACAACAGCCGGCTAATTTTTTGTATTTTTAGTAGAGACGGGGTTTCACCATGTTGGCCAGGCTGGTCTCAAACTCCTGACCTCAGGTGATCCACCCACCTCAGCCTTCCAAAGTGCTGGGATCACAGGTATGAGCCACTGCACCCGGCAATACTTTCCTTTTTCTAACATATCTTTCTGACAGTGCTCATTTAGAGTAAGAAATATTTGGAAATCCATATATGAAAATTATATGGAAATATTATATATATATATATTAATGTTGGCTACCTTAGATTTTTTAAATTTACATTTATAGAGCAGTTCTTTAAAAGGAAAAATATTTTTAGGAGAATCAGGCTCTTTGTATAGTAAATCTCTTAAAGCACTAAATGCATATACAATGTTCATCAAATGCATGGAGATTTGATTTCCTTTTGAAAATTTATGTGTGCTGAATGCTTTGAGTATAGTTAATCACGAAAAATCTTTTGATTGATTTCAAATAAAAATATTGCCATGGGTGCTAGGGAAGGCAGTCCATCTAAATTTTACTTTCTGTAAGTGCTGCTCCAAATTTGTTTAAATTGTATGAGTATTTTAATTCCCATGATCAGTGGAAACAATGTCTATGATCAAGGGAGACCTACTTCCCATTGAATTGAAGAGTGAAAATATTAGCCCCGGTCTGCTGATACAAAACAAGTGGAGAAAGCTAGGAGCAGCCCCAACCATGAGATTATTATATCTAAGTTCAGAACAAATTAGAGAATTTTTTTCCTAAGAGAGTTTTAGCAGTCATTCCTAGCTATTTTAAGTTACTCATAGATGTAATTATACCTTTTAACATGCTTTGTAGAACTGCATTTGGTATGTTGCCTGAAAAATGTTTGTGATACATATAAGAGGATCTTACATTCTTTAAATCATATTTGCTTGACTATCATGATCTTCATTTCCAGAACTAATTTATTTCCTAGGTGATTTGGATTGTGAAACCTGTACCGCAACACGTAGTGGACTGGTTGGTCTTCTTGTTGGTGGTCTATACCCTGTTTTCTTAGCTTTACCTGTAAATGGTAGCCTAGCAGCCAGGTAAGATTGTTTTCTCATAATCAATGAAAAACTTTTTATAATATGTGGTTACCTATAAAAGTCACAATTTAAAGCAGCAAATATATTTTCTGTTTTTAAGGCATTTAGACCAACGGCAATGTTACCCTCTTGATTAGAAGTTAGCAAGACATGTTTTTTCTTATAATCAAATTTTACTTCTCAAGAATTTCAAACAGTTCTACTTGGTGTGTAGTTAAGGCTATTAGCCTAAATTTGTGTACTAAATACTAAACTAACTACAATGCTGCAAACAGCTTTGAAACCTGTATCATACAAACAATTTTCTTGAATGAGTTTGAACACTTGCACTAAAGGAAAATTCCATCAGAAAATGTCTAGCTGTTGTATTAGTACTGTCTTCTACTCTACAATAATTCTGGTTATTCTCTGTTGAACTCTTGCATCAGCAATTTACGCTACAGCCTTGAAGCAAAGTAGATAAAGAAACAAAAGAAAACAGTTTTTGGGATTAATAAACACTGAAGACTTTTACCTTAATTTCTAGTTTTATCTTAAGACGTCTAGGACTCATATATATTATAGATAGGTTTACCACTTGATGCAACAATCTTATAACTATCTCAATGTTTTCTTACAGGTATGAAACAGCTCTGTTACCAAACAAAGGGAACATCTTAAGTTACTGGATTAGAGTTTCTAAGCCTATCTTTAGAAAGATGTTATTTCCTATTGCGCTCCAAGCTGTGTTTTCAGCATACCTTGGGTCTAAACAATATCAACTACTTATAAAGGCCCTTCACTTACCTGAACCTGGCCAAGAAATTCACTGATCTTAAACAAATATGTACACAAAAATAAAATAGTAAAAACAGTTTATGTATAATGTTATTCATCAACATATAATTCTGGGACCTACAACAAAGGCTACACAGGGCAACAAAAGGCTAAATCTAAGTAAAAGCTACCCACTTAAACAAGTTTAACTTTACTAGTTTGCCCAATATCGTCTCTTCTACCTTGCTTGCTCTACTCTTATCTTAGGCAGAGTCTGGTAACACAAGAAAAAAAAAATAAATATATATTATTTTACACTCTAGACTTCATAATGCCAAACAGGAATAAAAATGGGGAAAAAAAGTATAAATACACTATACCAAATGTTACCTATAATTCATTTTCTCAATTCAAATTATTATTAATCCATAAATTTTTAGAACTGATTTAACAACCTTCCTCACAGCATCAATCATCTTGAGTCATTCAGGCTCAGCTTCAGCTATTATGATATAGACCTACCTATTTAGAGTCACCTTATTTGGAAAGCTTTATTTTTAGTAGGTAGTCTTTCAAGCTTCTACTTATTTAGAATCACAAAATTAATCTCTCTGACCCTCAGTGAAATACCCTAGTTGATTCATTTCCTAAGATCATTTAAATTTTTGTGTGCTTTCTTCTGTTCTCCTAACGTTTCTCATCCTAGTTCTCTAAACCATTTTCTTTTGTGACATTAACTGAATCAGCATTGTCCAACAAAGCTTTCTGTGATGATGGAAATATTTTATATCTGCAGAGTATGTTAGCCACTAGCCTGTATACTTGCGGGGCACCTCAAATGTGGCTAGTACAACTGAATAACTGAGTTTTTAATTTTAATCAGTTTTAAATTTTCAGCCATGTGACTAATGGTTACAGTATTGGACACCATAGATCTAAATTAACACTTTCTTATGAAGCAAGCTAATCATCACAGAAAAGTACCAAACAAAATTTTAAGTGGCATCCAAGATTATTCATGAATCTCTTAACTATTACTTCCAAATAGTGGCATACCTGTTAAGTAATCTTACGCTACTTAAAATTACATATAATAATTTAGGCATTTCTGTGAGTGAAATAGGCCTTTAGCTTCTGTTTAAAGAAAAATATAAAGCAGTGCTGCCAGATGAAAAACTCAAGTGAAATTAACAAAATACAATCTGTTTTTCAGAAAGCAAAGATGAATTGTTCTTTCAACAGGCACATAAAATGAATTATCTACCAAACTTATTTATATAAGAAATTATCTCAATTATGAGGCAGAAGAATCTATATGCACAAAAGAGACTGAAAGGAAGCATGCCAAAATGTTTACTATGGATATTCTATGGCCTATAGAGTTATAGGCTAATTTTTCTTTTCTTCTTGATTCCTTTCTGGATATTCTCAGTTTTCTAAAAAGAATATGCTTTGTTTTCACTTAAAGGGCAAAACAATATAGCTGTTGATTTTACAAGCTAAATATCAAGATGAAAAGCTCCAACTCCAAATCATCCATTTTACGTACATTCCTTCACTTTAAGGCAGAGTTCTACTCATCAGTGAACTCCGATCAGTTCTACTCATCAGTGAAAAAACAATGAATTAAAAGTAACTTCTGATGTTAACCCAACTACCGAGTTAGACTCCTTAATACAGAATGGTGTAATGAACTTAGATCATTCAAAGCCCAATGATACAACTAAGTTCTTTGATAACTGAGCACACGGTTTCCTTCCTTATCCTTAAACATACCTAGCCTAATTACTCCTTAGCATAATACCATTTATAAATGGGGATGAGTTTATAATGGTTTCTGTACCCAAAAAGTATTTCTAATCTCTGTCGTCTGCCACATATTTTTAAATTATTGTTTCAATTAGTAGAAATGGGCAACATAAACAATAAAGCATGTTAAGTCTGTTGCTACAAATTTACTTTGCCAAAATTTTTGTTCAGAGGGCAGGTATCTGCATTATTTAAGGGCATTTAGTCATTTGTAGCTAACACCTGAAGTAAACTACCCTCAATCAATTTTTAATATTTCAGTCCAGTCCCAGTAGACAAACTATTTAAATCTTTTATAATTTACTTTGTGTAGTTATTTGGCTTTAAAAAAGAGGGCTCACATTAAATTAATACATTAATATATTTTATAAAGCCCAAACTAAAGTACACTAAGAGCCAGAGGGGTCTAGGAAACTGACCTCAGTGGGTAAACAGCAAAGACAAAATTTGAAGGCAGACATTACAGGAAGTTCAGCTAAATAAAATTCAAATCAGTATATTAACAGAACTATACAAATATTTAAAACACAGTCACTATACTTTTCAATTAGTTCATTGTGAAAACTGAGCAAAATATCTTCACCAATTTTGGGTCAACAAAAATTATAGGGTATTATAAGACAATAAAGAGTGACCGGTGTTGAGTGATTACTGAGGCTACATATAAAGGTACTGAAATTCAAATCTGAAAAATACTGTGCTGGCCAAACATAACACTACAAATTTCTAATGGAAGAATTCCCGTTTTTGATCCCCAGCTTTGATGATAAGTAAATTTTAAAAAAAACAGCAAAAATATAAACATTTAGGAGAGTCTTAAAACTTTGTACTGGCCGAGAGTCTGGGAGAAAAAAAGCACTTACAAATGTCATACTACCAATTAAACTTTCAAGAGTCATCAGATTATTTAGCTTTAAAATGTTACTAAATCACTGAGACCTTAACTATGCATTCAAAATGCTGTCAGATATTAAAATGATGACTCATAATTACCCAGTCTGTTCTATCAAAGTAGTAGTAAAGGTCACCAAATAATGTTGGTGCCTTTCGTTCTGGAATTATAACCAGCTGTACTATACGAACATCAGCACTTAAGTTTTAATTAAGACAGTGGGAATACTTCTTGTTGCCTGGCTTCACAGGCAATGAACATGCTTAAAGTTATAAGAAACTGACTGGATTTAATAATTTTTGAATAATATAATAACCAGCTGTTTATTATGAAGTAAGAACCTATCTCCTACCCAAATCCCTCTTCTATCATCTGCACATTTCCCAAATGAGTAAGGTAAAATGACAATCTAAACCAGGTGAAGTAATGTATTAACATAATCCAACAAAAAAGAAAGAAAACAATCCAGAGTTTTGAGTGTTTTTTCACACTTGTAATAAACTGAAAAAATATTTCAATTAGGTAAAACAACCATATGCCACAAAAAAGCCACTCCCATCATCCAAAATACTAAAGCCCTTATACAACACTAGATAAAGTTTTATATAAAACAGTAGAAGCTAGCATACCATTAATTAGAAACCTCAAAATATTCAAAAAACAGTGTTGAGTACTTAAGAGAAAGCTCAAGAAGCCAAAACCTCAGAATCTATACATCCTGGTTGTTAACCTAAATTGCAATTAACTACCCACACATTTAATATTAATCAACTTTTTCAAAGATATACAAATCAATGCAGCTATTTAAAAGGACTACTCTTATAGTTCAGAACTTTACATTAACTTTCATATTCTACTCAGCAGGGTGTCTGTACTCCAAATTAGCTCTCAAATTCAGGAAATAAATACAAACTCATATGCCTTGTGATCACTTATGGCCTGCTTATGTGATTCTAGTCCACTAAATGTAATTCCATATAATGTGCTCTTGATTATGTAAAAACTCTAATTAATTTCTTGATGAAATACTGTAATTCCCCAACAGTTACAATTTTTTAAAGATATGCAAAGAACTGAGTATCACTCCCATGAAAGACAAAAAAGGTGTAATTTTGTTCCAAGATTAACTTAGTCTCATGAATCTCTTATTAAGTCTTTCAAGGATTCCAGAGAATCTTTTCATATCTCCATTTCTGGAAAGTGAAATCAGTATAGAAGTAATTTGGGAACTTGAAAATGGCATTCTTTTTTTCAGCAGATGCCAAATTTTTGACCGACATGGCTCTCACAATTACTTTGTTACCATCAGTCCAGTCAGTTAACAGGTTGTAGGAAAAGATTCGTTTTTGCAGACACTGCTAAGCTGTTTAAAGAGAAGAGAAAGAGATTAATTTAGTGATTATGAAATGCACAAATATTTAAAATATTTCGAACACTTTTTGTTGGATTATATCAGAGGTGAGACTACATTTTAACAAAAGTGGACTTTTTAAGATAATTCTGGTCAAGGAAGTGCAGAAACAGTAAGTCAATATGATAGAAACAGTAGGTCAAAATATGATGTGTTAGTTCAATTAATGTATGAATTCCTGCCACCATCAAAGACAAATACTCAAAAGCTGTATCTTTAGTCTAGTTCTGTATCATTTTACCATAGAGGCACATTTAGAAGACAAAAGGGTCACCCAAATACTAAATTGTTTTCAACCGTTAAAGTAAATAGAGCCAAACCTAGAAATTTCAAAAACAATCCATTTTATATTCCAGAAATCTCCTTTATCCATGTGCTAACCATCAAGAACACAATTTTCTAAAAATAGTAAGACAACAGTTTCACATTAATCATAACTTTTTTAATTAACAAGTAGTGAATCAGACACTTTAAGATATTGTTTACTACATACTGAAATAAACAGATCTGTTTAAATTCAGAAACCCAAACATTTACAGTAAAATGTGCTTACACATAAATATGACCAAATTTATTTAAAGGCTCTATTAGATCCTAAATACATGCAATTACCATGTAAAAACAAGACCATGAAGTTGATGTAAAAAAATGACAAAAATCACTAAGTCACCAAAACTAGAAAAAAAAAAAACCAATGAAATGGAAACTGAGAAAAGACAGTTAATAAAACATAAGGAATCTAACAAAGCAGCTTTAAAAATAGGTCATACTAATCTTTCCATTTTCAAAAGTTCTTAAGTAATTCCAAAAACTGCCATTTATAAAATGACATTCTAAAAATCTACACTTGGAATTTCAAAGCATCTCAATCCAGAAAGCTTTGACTACTTTTTCTCCCCAGCCCACAACTTCAAATAATGCAGGAAAAGTATTGATGTAAAGAAGAATATTCCAAGAGAATGGTATAGTTTTTAGAAAAATGAACTTACTGCTTTCCAGAACCTTTTAAGACCCACAGTCAGCATTAACAACAATCATTTTTCCTATTTTCATCCATTATTTTCCAATGTCATGTTAGAGATGAATAAATTCTTTGAGCCCATAACTAAAAGATCAACAAACCTGGTTTTATTATGACATCATATTTTTGTCATTGGTACTGCACAAAATTATATACAAAGAAATATATACAAAATGTTCAAGTATTAAATTTCAATTCAAGGCTTCTGTTTCAAAAAAGCTACATTTAACATATTTCATAAAGATAGCACAAATTAGTCATTTCAAATAATCTTTCCAACTACTTTTGGTTTTTATATATATATATATATATATGTATATATATATAGAAAAAATTCAGTAGGCACTAAAAATCCATGCAGCTGCATTGTGAGGGGCTTGCTCCTGCCCTTATATGTAAGCAGGTTCATCACTCCAAGTTGTGAGTTTGGCTACTACCCATTCATGCTCAAGTGCAGTAGATGATTTTACAAAATATGCTATGATGCACTGGAAACCAAAGACCAATTTAGGTCTCAAATCGCATTATCTAGCAACAAAACATTTACAGTTGTGCAAGAACAAGGATTCCATTTTCATAACCAATTAACAACAAAATAAGACATTTTATGTGTAAGATAACTTACATCTTTGGACTGCTGGAAAATACTTTTTAATTATGAACATTTTAAAAAGAAAAGACAGCAGAAGCCCTGATATTACCTCTTTTTCCTCATTTCTTATACTACCTTTTAAAATAAAGCAGGAAATGTGGCCAGCAGCTGGTCCCGTCTCTTCTGCCCCAACAGCTGTATCCACTTTAGCACAAAGAAAAACAAGGATGCTAAATACGTATATACTTTATCAAGCAGTGATGTTTCACAAAGAATTTAATGCCTCTTACACTGAAGGACACCTTAACTCAATTTATACAACTGGCTAACAGATTTAAGGGAAGAATAAATCCCACCTTTGGGAAAATAGCGCCAATCGTGTCATTTTAGTGGCCAGAACCACTCAATTTTAAACGTTATTTTTAAATAGGACCAATACTTTTGAAATAAAGAAAACAAGATTCTTTGTGAAGCCTCACTTTACACGTTTTCATTCACATTTCACAACCTTCAATATCTAATCATACAAATATAAATTTAACCTAAAATTTTAATACAACAAAAATAAAGATGTTCAACAAGTTATTCATACTCAGTGATAGGGTAATCACTGCTGGTCCTCAAAGAAACATTAACCATTCTCTTTCTCCAATTAACTAAAACACAGGAGTCTGGTATGCATGTTAATTTCCAACTTCTTTAATGGTGAGATATTAAAATCTGTTACTCTGAATAGACTGTTTCTATATCTCCTACTGAAAACTAAAAGGCATTGTTGAGTAAGAGATACCTGTCACCTCCAGCAAAATATCACATTTGTGCATGGCCCCAAATACTTATTGTCAACCTCTGAAAAGTTGCCCTAAAATAGGAATTCCAATTTGCACCTTGTACAACTCGGAACTTCCATTCAACTTCACCTGTTTCACTGTCTCCAAACTGTATCTCTATAAGCAGCTTTCAGTGTACAGTTGGAACCGATGTCATCCAAGGCCATGTCCACACTGGGGACAGAAGAGCTAGGTACACGCAAGTCTGAATAAGGGGACACATTAACAGCTATTTCAACCAGAAGAGGCATCTTAAAATACATTCTTGACCAGCACAAGTCTGTTTCCAGGGTGGACAGGGCCCAAATTAGATTTCCCTCCCACCTTCCAAAACAGGAAAAAAAAAAAATCACACACACACACATATTGAGATGTTGCCCATTAAAGTAGACTAAGCAGCAGAGCATGAGCGTTACGTGAAGAGATGGATCCTTACCAGGTTGTGAGGCGGGAACGACTGTTCTGTAACCCCTACAACGGAGCCTGGCAGGAAGGAAATCACCTAAAAAAGAAACTGTCAGAGAGATTTAATAGTCACATGTTATCATTAGGAGTTGGTTACTGTGTCACATTCATGCTTTTAGCTAAACACTTTAAGATTCAATATTACTTTTTTTTTCTCCTCTGAAATGTGTCCGGTGAAGATGTCCCACTAAGGTGTTTGACATGGTGTAAGGGAGTTGAAAGGGGTAAACGCGGATAAAGAGCAGATTACTTGACCCTACATTTTAAGAGAAGACGACGCCTTCCGGGCGCACGCCGAGCAGAACTCCACCGACACCTTATCCTTGTCCACATGGAGACAGACTCCTCCCGCCGAGTCGTCGTCCTCCACTAGGTCCTGCTGCTGCTTTCCCACCGGCAGTGCGTAGTCGTGGTCACCGGCGGGCGAGTCTCTGAAGAGCGAGGTGGTCAGCCGCAGTCCCACGCCGCTCAGCCGGCTCAGCAAGCGAGCCAGTCCAGTCTCGTTGGCTAAGACTGCACGTAGGTAGCGACTCTCCTCCTGCAGTGCCTGTACGCGTTTGCCCAGCTCCCGATTCTCGGCCCGCAGCTCCTGGTTCTCGGCTGCCAGACCCCGGACTCTACTTTCTAGCCCCATCACGTACTCCTTCTTCTTCAGCCGATTAAGGCGGGCAGCGGCCGCCGCCGCTTTCCGGGGACTCTTTGTCGCCGCCTGGTTGTTGTCGTTGCCGCTACCGCCGCCACCACCACTGCCGCCTCCTCCGGGGGACTTTCTCCGCCTCTTTTCGGCGCTGCCACTGTCACTGCTGCTGCTGCTGCAGCCTCCGATACCGTTTAACAGCCTCTGCAGCAGGTCAGAGAAGCGCTGCATTTCAGCTGCAGCGGCCTCGTCGTCGTCGTCCCCTCTCCACAGGCCGCTGCTATCCGAGCCTCCACCAGACGAGGAGAGAGGCCCCGGCGAGCTAAGCCCGGGCTCCAGGTGCCAGTCCGGTTGCCTAGGGTCCAAGAGATCTGCCAGTTCCAGCCCAGACAGAAAGTCCATATCCTCCGTCTCTTCCCCCGGAAGGCTGGCGATCGCCTCCTCCTCCATCTCCTCCGGCGAGGGCGCGCGCACGGCCACGCCGCCGCGGCTCCCCCTCCCGGCTTCCAACTCTCCCTCGTTGCCAAGCGGCTGCTTGCGGCCGGGAGATCCGGCCGCCGCCGTCTCCTTCTCCCCGGCCGCCGCCGCCGCCGCCGCCGCCCGGGTCAGGTCCGAGGGCGGCGAGCAGGTTGCAGCCGGCGCCGGGCTCTCACTGCGGGTTGGGGAGTTGCTGCCCGAGGCTGCCAGCAGCTTGGTCAGGCTATGCCTCATGAGGCCCGGCGGCGGGCCGCAGTAGGCCCCGGCCACTCAGACTGGGCCTCAAGGGCTCCCAGTATCCCAGGCCCCAGGGCTGGTAGCCTCCGGCACTGGCCAAAACGAAATGGAGGGAAAGGTCCGAGTCACCTCCCGCCTCACTTGGTTGGTCGACCCCCCGCGCCAGGGCGCGGGGAGGGACGGGAGAACCAAGCAGTGAGGCCGAGCGATGACTCGACCGCGCCACCCAGACAACGGCCTGGCCGGAAGTCAGTCGTTTTCGCCTCAGCCCCGCCCCCCGCGTTTCGCGCGCCACCAGGCCGTAGTATCGCGAGATTTCAGGGTGCTTTGGAATGGGAGTAATTCCAGCTTTCTAGTGATGTCATAATACTGGCAAAAATAGCAACAGACTCTAGGTTTATCCACCCTAATTCAATAATACTATTTAAAACCCAGACTCAACAATGCAACACATTTTGCCATATTTGCTTTATCTTTCTATAAATGCTTGTAAAATTTTTTTTGATGAATCATCCTAAAGCTGCAGATAAGACACCACACCCCTACGTACTTAAGTGTGCATCTCTAAAACTAAGGACGTTTTTTCATAATCATAATACTATTAGCACGTCTTCAGAAAATTAATCGTTTACTAATACTGCCATTCTAGATGTCCTCAGTTGGATGATGGATATGCTAATTACCCTAACCTGATCACTACATTCCATAAGTATGGAAACATCACTATGTACCCCATGAATGACAATTATTATTTGTCAATGAAAAAAAATTCACACAGCAAAACGAATGTAGAATACAACATTGCTTACAAAAATTGTCTTCAGTTGTTCTTGTCATTTTTTTATATGTAGATATTTTCTTTTGAGCCAAGAGCCAATTGGTACTCACTGCATCAGGGTAACAAACAAAACTCTGACAACTAGAACCAGGGAAGGATATGAAGAGAGGGTACTCATGCTTGTACGCCTGAAATCAAAGACTGGAAAAACCACAAAAACCATCAGAACCTTATACAAAAAAAGCCTCTGCAAGGATGTCTGCCCAGAAACTGTCTGTTCAACCTTCAACTGACGTCACCCTTATTAACCTTTGTAGCCAAGATAATTATTTCAAAAGAAGTATGTAATCATCCTCATTTTTTTTTCCTTTAAAACCCTTTGTCTTCCTTTGCCTTCCTGAATATGCACATAGTTTACTATTGAATGTGTTTTCCCACTGAAATGCTCTATTCTCAAAACATATCTTTTAGAGACTTTTCTGTTTGTTACTTAAGTTCACAACCCACAACGGATTTGAGATTTGAAGTAGTTTACAAATACATAACAATATAGTAAAACAAAACATTTTTAATTTTTAAAAAGCAAGGCCAATAGAAAAGATTACTAGGAAGAGAAGGAATTGTGAAAGGTGAAAAGGTTAATATAGGAATTGGATGGATGCAGTATCTTACTCAGTTGCTTGAGTTGGGCTAAAAATTGTTTCCTGACAGCCCAAACAAAAAAAGAGAAATGAACTTTTCTTTGTTCATGAGTAAAGTATATATGAATTCTTTAACCACTTCTCTAGTTCTTAAACCTTAAAGAAACTTCTCTATAGGATACTGAATGATTCTTAAATCTTAAAAAAAAAAAAAAAAAAAAAAAGTTCTCTATAAGATACTGAATAATCTAAGAAATACTGCTTGAGCCCAGGAGTTCCAGACCAGCCTGGGCAACACAGAGAGACACCAACCCCGCCAACCCCAGCCCCTCCACCCCCTACCAATCCCTGCCCACTACCACGCCAGGCTAATTTTTTGCATTTTTAGTAGAGATGGGGTTTCACCATGTTGGTCAAGCTGGTTTCGAACTGCTGACCTCTGGTGATCCGCCCGCCTCAGCCTCCCAAAGTGCTGGGATTGCAGGTGTGAGCCAACATACCCGGCCAGATTTGCTTTCATTTGATTATTGGAAAGGTGAATGTTTGTCACATGACCAATTTGACTTCTAATGTGAATTGGATTTCTCACTTCCCTAACCCATTTTTCTTTGAAGTAGGGGAAAATGTTTTCTTCTTGATTTATGTGAACTGTTTATATTATAAGGAAAACATCCCTTTGTCTCTTATATTTTCCCCTTTTTAAAAAAATCATTTTACCACTTACTAGAGGTGGAGTTGTAAAATTGCTTTTTAGGCTATAATTTTTAAATATTCAATTTATCAAAGACTGTGCTCAGGGGCTCACACCTGTAATCCCAGCACTTTGGGAGGCCAAGGCAAGCAGAATACTTAAGGACAAGATTTTGAGACCAGCCTGGACAACGTGGTGAAACCCGTCTCTACTAAAAATACAAAAAAAGTAGAACAAAACAAATTAGCTGGGTGTGGTGATGCATGCCTGTAATCCCAGCTACTTGGGAGGCAGAGGCACAAGAATCGCTTGAACCTTGGAGGTCGAGGTTGCAGTAAGCCAAGATCGTGTCACTGCACTCCAGCCTGGGCAACAGAGTAAGACTATGTCTAAAAAATAAAAATTAAAAAATCAACTTATCAATTCATTGATTAATCCATACTTGTCCCACTGACTTCCCAACATGTATGCCATATATCAAATTCTTACAAACACTTGGATCTATTTCTGGTCTTTATCTAGTTTATTGATCAGTTCAGCAATTCCAGAAGCATAATCATTCCACTTTTTTATTGGAGTTTATATTACATTTTCCTATCTTATATGGCAAGTCCCTCTTTGTTACTTTTACTTTCTCAGAATTTTCTAGCTATACTTAAGTATTTATTTCTCCATATAACTTTAGAAGACTTTCCAAGTTTAAAATAACCAGAATTTTTATGGAAATTGCATTAAATTTATTCATTTCTTTTACCTAGTTTTTATGCAAACTTTGTATAAAATAGATTATTTCATCCATTCTATTTCTAATGGTTGTTACCATGTAAGGTAGCGATTTATCTTTTTTGTTAAATTTTTAACTGACTAGTGCGCCAAACTTTCTTAATAGTTTTAATTTTCAGCTTATTTATTCAAGTTTTAATAATTACATAACCTTATTATATATAACTATTTTTGCTTCCTTCTTTGCAATATTTGTTATCTTTACTGATAATGACACTTCTAGATTTATGTCTAATAATAGTGTTTATAGCCAACTTCCTTGTCTTATTCCTGACTTAAACAGGAATGCCTTTACTATCTAGCTATTGATTTCAGATTAGTATTTTTATTAGATTAAGAAACATGCTATTTGTATTTCACATAGAGATTTTAACAACATGAATGGCTATTTTATTAAATGAGTTGTAGCATGTGTCAGAATTCAACTATACTCCAAGTCTTTGGAGGGAAAGAGCTATAAAGCCATTTAAGAACTGTGTGAGGTTCACTAGCTTAAGAGAATTGTGAGTGAAGCTTAAACTTTATAACCCTGTATATTGGGGAGGCAGTTTAAAAAACATCTGTTCAGCTTCCCATAGCTAAATAAAGGTTATGCAAAACTTGATCTATCTCATGCATCTGTATTACTCTGCATCTGTCTAGAATTGCAAGACCAAAGCAAGAGAATCATTTATTCAGTCATTCTACACGCATGCATGTACACACACACACACACACACACGCACGCACACGCACAAAGGGTATACTTTTAGCTAGACTTGTTATAAGCACTATGGATATAATGATGAGAAAGGTCGATAAAGTTCTCATGGAGCCAACTTTGTAGTGAGAGAAGACAGCAAATAAATAAGACAGTTTTATAAAAATCTGATACAGAGATTTTTTTAAAGCGTCACCCAATTGAAAATACATCTATGATTATTTTAGATTGGATAGCTAATGGGCAATTCTCTGAGGATTTCAGCCATAACCTCAATGGTGTGTTAAGAAATAAAGACAAAAAAGTTGGAGCAGTGTGGGTAAGAAGAGAACTCATAGGACATGTGTTAGTATACACATTATTTACAACTAATTAATTAAATGTTTTTTGTTTTTTTGAGATGGAGTCTCACTCTGTTGCTCAAGCTGGAGGGCAGTGGCATGATCTCGACTCACTGCAACCTCCACCTCCTGGGTTCAAGCGATTTTCCTGCCTCAGCCTCCCAAGCAGCTGGGATTACAGGTGCCTGCCACTATGCCTGGCTAATTTTTGTATTTTTTAGTAGAGACAAGGTTTCACCATGTTGGCCAGGCTGGTCTTGAACTCCTGACCTCATGATGACAGGCCCAGCTTCCTGAAGTGCTGGGATTACAGGTGTCAGCCACCGCGCCTGGCCTAATTACATGCTTATAAATACACAAACATTTCATTGGAACGTGAAAGAAGAAAAATCCTGAAAGTTTCTAGCAAGCATGTAATACAAAATGAAAATTAATTTAAGACATGTAGAGGGCCACTGATACTTTGTTTCATATTCTTTATTTCCCATTAACACTTTAATCCCCTGACAATAAGATCTCAAGTTCTTTAACCATAGATTTTCCAACCATAGGAAAAGAATGTCAACTCATCCCCTGAGACATGCATACATAAATTTTTCAGTTGGCGCACCAAAATACAATGTAGTGTCAATAACTAGATAGAAGAGGTTGTCAGCTGAGAGTGAAGAGGAGGATAGGAGTTGTTATAGATTAAATTGTGTCCTTCGAAAATGACATGTTGAAGTCCTAATCCCTAGTGCCTTAGAATGTAACCTTATTTGGCAATAGGATTTTTACAGAGATAACAGAGTTAAAATTAGCTTATTAGGAGGGGCTCTAATTCAGTATGACTTTTGTCATACTTTACAAGGTAAAAAGAGAAAAATTGTACACAAACACAATGGGAAGACAATGTAAAGACACATAGGTAGAGGATAAGCATGTGTATTAGTCGGTTCTCACACTGCTACAAAGAACTGCCCAGGACTGGGTAATTTATATAGAAAAAAAGAGGTTTAATGGACTCACAGTTCCACATGGCTGAGAAGGCCTCACAATCATGGTGGAAAGCAAGAGAGCATATGCAGGGGAACTGCCCTTTACAAAACCATCAGACTGTGTGAGACTTACTCACTACCATGAGAACAGCATAGAAAAAACCTGCACCCATGATTCAATTACCTCCCACTGGGTCCCTTCCACTACAGGTGGGGATTATGGGAGCTACAATTCAAGGAAGACATTTGGGTGGGGACACAGCCAAAACACGTAATTCTGCTCCTTGCCCCTCCCAAATCTCATGTCCTCACATTTCAAAACCAATCATGCCTTCCCAACAGTCCCCAAAGTCTTAACTCATTTCAGCATTAACTCAAAAGTCTACAGTCCAAAGTCTCATCCAAGGCAAGGCAAGTCCCTTCTGCCTATAAGCCTGAAAAATCAAAAGCAAGTTAGTTACTTCCTAGATACAATAGGAGTATAAGCATTGGGTAAATACACCCATTCCAAATGGGAGAACTTGCCCCATGCAAGTCATAAATCCAGCAGGGCAGTCAAATCTTAAATCTCCATAATGACCTCTTTTGACTCTGTGTCTTACATCCAGGTCATACTGATGTAAGAAGTGGGTTCCCATGGTCTTGGGCAGCTCCACCCCTGTGGCTTTGCAGGATACAGGCCCCCTCCTGGCAGCGTTCATGGCTGGCACTGAGTGTGGCTTTTCCAGGTGAGGCGGTGCAAGCTGTTGATAGATCTACCATTCTGGGGTATGGAGGACGGTGACCCTCTTCTCACAGCTCCAACAGGCAGTGCCCCAGCGGGGGCTCTGTGTGGGTACTCTGACCCTACATTTCCCTACTGCACTGCCCTAGCAGAGGTTCTCCATGGGAGCCCAGCTCCTGCAGCAAACTTATCCCTGGACAGTCAAGTGTTTCCATACATCCTCTAAAATCTAGGTGGAGGTTCCCAAACCTCAATTTTTGACCTCTGTATACCCACAGGCTCAATATCACATGGAAGCTGCCAAGGCTTGGGGCTTGCACCCTCTGAAGCCACAGCCTGAGCTGTACCTTGGCCTCTTTTAGCCACAGCTGGAGCAGCTGGGATGCAGGGCACCATGTCCCTAGGCTGCACATAGCAGGGGATCCTGGGCCCAGCCCATGAAACCATTTTCTGTTCCTAGGTCTCTGGGCCTGTCATGGGAGAGGCTGTTGTGAAGGTCACTAACATGACTTGGAGACATTTTCTCCATGTCTTGGTGATTAACATGTTGCTCTTCATTACTTATGCAAATTTCAGCAGTCAGCTTGAATTTCTCCCAAGAAAATGGTATTTTTCTTTCCTACTGTATCATCAGGCTACACATTTCCAAACTTTTATGTTCTGCTTCCTCTTGAATTCTTTGTTACTTAGAAATGTCTTCTGCCAAATACCCAAACCATATCTCTCAAGTTCAAAGTTCCACAAATCTTAGGGCAGGGGCAAAATGCCACCAGTCTCTTTGCTAAAGCATAACAAGAGTCACCTTTGCTTCAGTTCCCAACAAGTTCCTCATCTTCATCTGAGACCATCTCAGCCTGGACTTTATGTCCATATCACTATCAGCATTTTGATCAAAGCCACTCAACAAGTCTCTAGGAAGTTCCAAACTTTTTCACATGTTCCTGTCTTCTTCTAAGCCTTCTAAACTGTTCCAACATCTGCCTGTTACCTAGTTCCAAAGTTGCTTCCACATTTTTAAGTATCTTTACAGCAGCACCCCACTATCCAACACCAATTTACTGTATTAGTCCATTCTCATGCTGCTATAAAGCACACCCTGAGACTAGGTAATTTATAAAGAAAAAGAGGTTTAATGAACTCACAGCTCTGCATGGCTACGGAGGCCTCACAATCATGTGGGAAGACAAAGGAGGAACAAAGGCATGTCTTACATGGTGGCAGGCAAGAGAACATATGCAGGGAAAATGCCCTTTACAAAACCATCAGATCTCATGAGACTTATGCACTATCATGAAAACAGCAAGGGAAAAAACCCACCCCCATGATTCAATCACCTCCCATCAGGTCCTTTCCACAACATGTAGGGATTATGGAGCCACAATTTAAGATGACATTTGGGTGGTAACGCGGCCAAACAGTATCACCGTGTGACTGGAACGATCTGTCTACAAGCCAAGGAATGCCAAGAATTGCCAACAAACACCACAAACTGGAAGAACCAAGGAAAAATTCTCCCCTAAAGCCACTGGAGAAAACAAGGCCTTGCCAACATCTTGGTTTTGGATTTCTAGCCCCCAGAACCATGACACAATAAATTTCTGTTATTTTAAACCACCTGATTTTGGGTACTGCTTTGTCATGGCAGCCATTAAGTAAAACTGTTAAAGGAGGTAAGAGGCTGACCAAATATGCCAAGAATCTAGCTGAGCATGGATTATGTCATTCATTCAGTGCTCAACTGCAGGAAACAGAAACCACTCAGCTATTTTAGGAGGAATGCAGTTTAATTCAGAGAATGTAGTGCTTTAAACGTCATTGGAAAGACTGGAGGAGTGGGCATTAATCTGAGTTATCAAGAATGCCTCTCAGCACAACATTGCCAAAGAGGCAGGGTTGGTAGCTACTCTCTCTGCCCAAGTTGGAAAAGTGATAGACAGCTGGAATGTTGACTTCAAGAAAACTCTGCTTCAGCTGTGATCTAGTGATAAGGAAAACTACTGCTCCTCCACAAATCCTCAACCTCAACTATTCCTTTTTTTTCTTTTTGTTTTTTTTTGAGATGGAGTCTCATTCTGTCACCCATGCTGGAGTGCAATGGGTTGATCTTGGCTGACTGCAACCTCCACCTCCCTGGTTCAAGCAATTCTCCTGCCTCAGCCTCCCAAGTAGCTGGGATTACAGATGCCTGCCACCACACCCAGCTCATTTTTGTATTTTTAGTAGAGACTAAGTTTCACCATATTGGTCAGGCTGGCCTCAAACTCCTGACCTCGGGTAATTCACCCACCTCAGCCTGCCAAAGTCTTGGGATTACAGGTGTGAGCCACCACACCCAGCTTAAACCCAACTATTGACTATCTTTTGCTACCTAACAAGTTACCCAAAACTTTAAAAAGGACAAACATCCAACAATAACCACTAGTTTATTACTGTGGTTTAAAACAATAAGCATTTTCTGTTGGTCAGAAATTTTTAAGTAGGTCAGCTAGGTAGTTTTGGCTCTGAAATCCTCATGGGGTTTAGTTGGATTTTGGCTTGGGCTGCGGTCCTCTGGAAAGCCTGACTGGTGCTAAAGAATCTGCTTCCAAGTGGCTCATTCACATGGTTAACTGGATGGTCATGGAGGAAGGTTTCACTTCCTCCTCTGTGTGAGCCCATCCACAGAGCTATGTGAGTGGCTACACTTCATGGTGGCTGTTTTCACCTAGAGCAAATGATCCACAAAATGAAGGAAAAAGCACCAATGTCTTTTATGACCTAGCCTCAGAGATGATATACAGTCACTTATATAAGACTCTTTTGGTCATGTGAGTCAGACCTTTTTCATGATGGGAGAGGACAAGACAAGGATATGAATACTAGAAGACAAGAATCATTAGACAGCCTACCTGAAGTAGCTGGCTACCACATCCTATAAAGCTAATGAATGGACATTGAGATGCTGTTGCAGAAAAACTGGACATTGAGATGCTGTTGCCGAAAAACCCAATGCCTCCAAGAATATATTTGGCAGCTACAATAGCCAAAGAGGAAACCAAGGGTCCCTACCTCATTTGCACCTTCCAAATATGGCTGCAGAGGAGTCTGGCAAATATAGTTTGCTTTTGTGTTTCTTTTGCTTCAGCTTTTACATTTCTGCAATACAGAAAAGCACACTGAAAGGGGAATTGGAATAGATAATGAGTTCAAGTCTATCAGATCCTCCCCAAAGACTATGACTTTATGGTACTCCAGCACCAACATACATTTATTGGACTTTGTATAGCAGAGAATTGGAACAGTGATAGCAGGGAATGGATTAGTGTTTTCCTGAGTAAATATAGTAGAACAATAAATGTACAGGCATACCTCGGAGATACTGCAGATTTGATTTCAGACCACCACAATAAAGTGAATATCACAATTAAGTGAGTCATGTGAATGTTTTGGTATTCTAGTGCATATAAATGTTTACACTATACTGTAGTCTACTGAGTGGGCAATAGCATTATGTCTTTAAGATGTGCATATCTTAATTTAAAAATATTTTATTGCTAAAAATGCCAACAATCATCTGAGCCTTCAGTGAGTCATAATGTTTTTGCTGGTGGAAGGTCTTGCCTCAATGTTGATGACTACTGACTCATTAAGGCAGTGGTTTCTGAAGGTTGGGGTGACTATGGCATTTCTTAAAATACGACAGTAAAGTCTGCTTCGTCAATTGACACTTCCTTTCATGAAAGATTTCTCTATAGTGCGTAATGCTGTTTGATACCATTTTGCCCATGGGAGAACTTCTTTCAAAACTGGAGCCAATTCTCTCCAACCCTGCTGCTGCTTTATCAACTAAGTTTATGTAATATTCTAAATCCTTTGCTGTCATTCCAACAACGTTCACAGCACCTTCACCAGGAATAGATTCCATCCCAAGAAACCACTTTCTTAGCTCATCCATAAGAAGAAACTTCGCATCCATTCAAGTTTTGACTATAGCAATTCAGTCACATCTTCCAGCTCCAATTTTAATCCTAGTTCTCTTCTTAGTTCTATCACATCTGCAGTCATTTCCTCCACTAAAGTCCTGAATCCTTCAAAGTCATCCATAAAGGATGGAATCCTCTTCCAAACTTCCAAACAAATGTTCTTAATGGAATCTACAATAGTGAATCCCTTCCAGAAGGTTTTCAATTTATTTTGCTTAGATCCATCAGATAGCAGCTTGCCTTAATGTATTTCTTAAACAATAAGACTTCAAAGTTGAAGTAACTCCTTGATTCATGGCCTGCAAAATGGATGTTGTTAGCAGGCATAAAAACAACTTTAATCTCCTTGTACATCTTAATTATAGCTCTTGAGTAACTAACTGCATTGTCAATGAGCAGTAACATTTGGAAAGGAATCTTTTTTTCTGAGCAGCAGTTCTCAACAGTGGCTTACAATATTCAGTAAACCATGCTGTAAACAGATGTGTTCTCATTCAGGCTTTGTCATTCCACTTAAAGAGCACAGGCAGAGTATATTCAGCATAATTCTTAAAGGCCCTAGGATTTATGGGAGGGTAAATGAGGACTGGCTTCAACTTAAAGTCACCAGCTGCATTAGTCCATTATTCTCTAATAAGAGAGTCAGCCTGTCCTTTAAAGCTTTGATGCCAGGCATTCACTTCTGTAACTACTAAAGCCTGAGAAGGTATCTTCTTCCAGTAAAAGGTCTTTTTATCCAAAGTGAAAATTTGTTGTTTAGTGTAGCCACCTTCATCAGTTATCTCAGCTGCTGCTTCTGGAAAACTTGTTTCTGCTTCTCCATCAGCACTTGCTGCTTCACCTTGCATTTCTATGTTACAGAAATGGCTTTCTCTCTCACTTGGCTGTGGTGCTCTTACTTCTCATTGCTAATTCCAAATAATTTCTTCTTTTCTCTCCTTCAGAATACCCAAACCTCGGGAACCAACCTCTGCTAGCTTCTGCTAGCTTCCAGCTTTTCTTCTGCAGCTTCTTCACATCTTTCAGCCTTCATAACGTTGAGCCCTTGCTCTGGGTTTGGCTTTGGCTTAAAGGAATGTTGTGGCTGGTTTGATCTTCTATCCAGTTATCACTAAAACTTTTTCCGTATCAGCAATAAGGCTTTGTTTCATTTTCTTATCATTCAAGTGTTTACTGAAGTGGCCCATTTAATTTCCTTCAAACACTTTTCCTCTGCATTCACAACTTGGCTAACTGGTGCAAAAGGCCAACCTTTCAGCTTGTCTCTGCTTTCAACACACCTTCGTCACTAAGTTTAATCATTTCTAGCTTTTGACTTAAAGTGAGAGACCTGGAACTCTTTCACTTGAACACTTAGAGGCCACTGTAGGATTATTAATTGACCTAATTACAATATTGTATCTCAGGGAATAGGGAGACCCAAGAAGAGGGTGAAGAACTGAAGAATGGCCAGTCAGTGGAGCAGTCAGAAGACACAAAACATTCATCAATTAAGTTTGCCATCTTATATGGGTGCTGTTCACAGTACCCCAAAACAATTACAATAGTAATATCAAAGATCACTGATCACAGATCACCATGACAGAGACACTAATAATGAAAAAGTCTAAAATAGTGTGAGAGTTACAAAACACAGAGACACAAAGTGAGCACATGCGGCTGGAAAAATGGTGCTGATAGACATGCTTAACTTATGGTTGCCACAAACCTTCAATTTGTAAAAAGTGCCATATATGTGAAGCAGAAGAAAGTGAAATACAATAAAACAAGGCCTGTAGTACAGAGAGGACGGTGCTTATTTTACTATAGTTTGCCTGTTTACCCATGGAGTATAATTTGTAAGGGTTAGTGAGACCATGAGGGGACATTATGAAAATTGGAGAATCAGGTGATTGACAGTGTCTTGGCCACTGATGGATTATGTTTATAAGCACTATATACATATTTGCATGAAATGTGCAATTCCTAGTGTGCTAGCTATATTTCCACTCCTCTAACTCCTTCTCAAGAAGGCATTTCTGAATGCAACTGAATAAGAATTACACTATTGTAGACTAATCTGGAATATGTTTTATTTTATTTTAAAATGACCATCATTTGTAACCAACTGAAATAGTGAGAAATTACTAGTATATGTCCCAACTAATCCAACCTCTCAGTTGCTGCCACTGCAGTTGAGAACTGCTGCTTCAGTGGGGGAAAGGGTGCAGGCTAGAAGTTTGAGCATGAGAGATTTGGAAGAGTAGGAGCAAAGCTTTTCATATTCTGATAGTAAGGACTCCACTTCTCAAGTGGAAGCTGTTTCCTCTCTCACTGCAATGGGCACCCAGAAGCCAGAACTTGGCTGTGGTGCTCTTGCTTCTCATTGCCAATTCCAAATCATTCCTTCACCTCTCTCCTTGAGAAATCCCAAATCTTTTAACATTTTCTTAAATACTGAAAATTTTTACTCTGATACAAAAAAGAATAATACACAGAATCATTACAGACCCATCATCCAGATTTAACATTATCGAGATTTTTCCACACTTGCTTTATCCCATTTTTTATTGCTGAAATATTTTAAAGTAAATAAATTGTAGATATCATGTCATTTCATCCCTATACATGTCCTTTGCTATAACGTCTTTTTTCTTTTTCTGAGACAGGATCTCACTTTGTCACCCAGGCTGGAGTGCAATGGCCCAATCACGGCTCACTGCAGCCTCGACCACCCTGGGCTCAGGTGGTTCTCCTACCTCAGCCTCCTGAGTAGCTGGGACTACATCGCACGCCACTACACAGGGCTAATTTTTCTATTTTTTTGTAGAGATGGAATTTTGTCATGTTGCCCAGGCTGGTCTTAAGCTCCTGGGTTCAAGCAATCCACTTGCCTTGGCCTCCCAAAATGCTGGAATTATAGGTGTGAGCCACCACACTTGGCTGTAAAGTTATTTTTTTCTTTTTTTTTTTCTTTGAGAAGGGGTATCACTCTGTCAACCAGGCTGAAGTGCAGTGGCTCGATCTTGGGTCACTGCAACCTCCACCTCCCAGGTTCAAGCAAGTCTCCTGCCTCAGCCTCCCGAGTAGCTGGGACACAGGCACCCACCACCACGACTAGCTAATTTTTTGTATTTTTAGTAGAGACAGGGTTTCACCATGTTGGCCTGGCTGGTCTGGAACACCTGACCTCAGGTGATCCACCCGCCTTGGCCTCTCGTAGTGCTGGGATTATATGGATGAGCTACCACGCCCGACCTAAGTCCCTTTTTTTCTATAACCACAATGCCTAATAAACTTATAAACTAATAAAATTATGGATTTCTTCTTATCATTTAGTCCACATTCAGTTGTCTCAAAAATGTCTGTCTACAGATGACTTGACTGAATCGAGATCCAAACAATTCTACACATTCCAGTTAGTGTTATGTCTCTTAAATTTCTTTTAATCTAGGACAGCAATCCCCCACCTCCTTTCCCAAATGCCATTTGTTTGAAACCAGGTCAATTGTCCTACTGAATGTCCCATATTCTAGATTTGCCTGTTTGCTTTCTTGTGATGTTATTTTACTTTTCCCACTAGCCCACATATTTTCTGTAAATGGGAACTCAGTTCTTAGGGCTTAATTATCTTAAGGTTCAACATTTTTGGCAACAATACTTCCTAGGAGGTGCTGCTTTGCACACTGCATTGCAGCAGGTGGCACACAATACTTAGCTGTCCTGTTTTCAGTGACGCTAAGATTGGTCAATGTTTTCAAGTGCTGACAGTCTAATTCCCCCACCGCAAAATTCCCCATTAACCTTTCTCCTAATGTTTTCATCTAATGATGATCAGCGCCTAAATTATTTCAGTCAAGGTTACAACATAATTATTTTTAAAATACATTTTTACTTTTATCAGGAATTATTCAGTGAAAAGTAACTTTCATTACTTATGAGCCATTTTGTTTTTCTGAAATACAGAGAACAGGCAAAGGAAAATAAATGCTTATTTTCCTTTAATCGTAAAATCTTTTTGGGGGGTGTATCATAATGATGTTTCACTCAATTGTGGTTATATATTTTGATGCTCTAATTAATCATCCTTGGCCACTGAAAGCCCCTCCAATTTAGCTCTCTTGTCTATTTCACAAAACTCCCTTAGTCTCTGATAGTTTATTTGCTTTCTGACACAACTAGATTTATCAGGTTTATCCTGTACTCTTCCTATACCAGTTCTGAAGTCAGCCTCTCCTCCAGGGAGGCTTTCTTCAATTTAGTGGAAAACAACTTTGGGAGGCCAGAAACAGGCCCTAGGGATGCTCACTGCATTGGATTTTTATAGCTTCTAGGCCTTTCAGTTGACAGAGCTAGGGAATATGTTTTGTTTTGTTTTTTAAAACAGAAACACTGTCAAGGGTTTAGACTGGAATTTTTAATTCAAATTAAACATTAAATAATTTTTTACTTAACTTTTTAAGTACCTGCATTTAAGCCCTGAAAATTTTCTCCCCAGCAACATTAACATAATTATTTTTTGCTTTAGCTTCAATATATATAAAAAATTTAACACAATGCCAATATTACAACTAACAAACTAATGAATGAAATTTACTAAGATTTCCTTGAAGCTCTATTTGTCTTTGGAATATACTCCATTAAGTATATTCATTGAACATACTGTTTTCTAATGCCTTTTGGATAATTCTTTTCTTGGTATGGTTATACCAATTTGAAATTCATGCCATGTCATCCTCATATATCTTCCTTACTGAAGATTTTAGCTTTCTGGTTACGTCTTCACCCAGTAAGACCTTATTTAAGGTCACCCAGTAACAGTCAGGATTTGAATCTAGGCAGTATTATGCCAATGCGCCCTTTTGCTTACTGCACTAATCGTTCAGCTGGTTTGCTGATCATAGATCTGAGTAAGGGCTCAGTCAAGAGTTTGCATGGTGATGTTGGTAGGGGAGGAGAAGGATTGAGTAAGATTTTGAAGGCTCAGACTTCTGAAAAGGACTAAGGTAAATGTGGATGTGAGCATAATGGGATTAATCTGGCTACAGAATCTCTTAAGTCTATTTGGAGCTGCTTATTCTGCAGCCCTGAATGGTACAGCTGTTGGGAAAGGCAGTTTACTTGATCAGGAACAGGAGGTACCGTGAAGCTTTCCAAGCTACTGTACTTATGTTTTCCTCTTCTCTTGGACAGTTTTTACACATTCTACAGATACCTTAAATTCACTTCCAGGAAAAGCTTCCTCTAATCACTCTTACATTAGGTTGCAGGACCCTGCTATGCACTTCCATGTCCTCCTATTGTTCAGCATTTTTCTCATCCAGAAGAATGCAAGGTCAGTGAAGATAAGGTCTTTATCTTGCTCCCATTGTATCCCACCACTTAGCATAGTGTCTTGGCTAACAGACTCTCAATAAATATTTGTTAAATTAATGCAATATATTCAGTGAATGAGTTAGTAATTAGGATCAGAAAGATCAGAAATGAAAAGATCAGATTGGCTGGGCCTGCTCTACCTCCACTACCTTTTGTTGGTATGTCACTGTAAAACCAAAAATGACTACCCAAAGCCTAAAAGCTTGAGTATATGAGAAAACAGGCTCTCTAAAATCTGAGATTTATACAGACATGTGAAAATCCACGAGAGAAGCCAACACATCCAAATCTTTAGGAGAGAAATACTAACTATGGGGATGTATTCTTTAGGGAAGAAAAAGATATTGTCATTAGCTGTATGTTGTTGAACATTTGTGAAAGCAGCAGCTTCCAGCTCAATGTCCTGACCCAGATCTGTCAGGCCATATTTGGCTTTATCTAAAATATGCCGTGCCTACCCAGATCTGGGAGAAGGGAAAATGTGCACTTTTGAATCACCTAAACAAAAATATAGCTTATTGGGAAGTTAAACAGATATGTGAAAGATCTTTTATTTTTGTTTCCAATTTTACTATCTTTTTAATAGGTAATATATTCACATAGTTCAAAAGTCAAATGATATAAAATGGTATACATTAAGAAGTTTCTTTCCTGTTCTTATCCCTGACCACCTCATTCTCTATATCCTTCCACACCACTAACAACTTTTATTTTTCCCAGTATTTATGCCGACAGAAATAAATGTTTGCATGCGAATACCCCTCATCCTCCTCTCCCCCTTACAGAGAATATAGTATGATATGGATATTGTTCTATAGCTTGTGTTTTTTTTCTGCATATGTCCTGGAGATAGTTCTATATCAATACATTAACAGCTTCCTTTTCCTTTTGTTTTAGAGTTATATTGTGTTCCAAAGTGTGAAGGACCCATAGTTTATAAACCTGTTCCCTATTGATGGTATGTAATCTATTTCCAATCTTTTGCTGTAACAATGATGTAATAAATAACCTTAAACATGAAAAAGAAGACTATTTTAGACTAGTACAAATAAGAGTGGATTAGAGCATTGAGTGGGGACTATCTGGCAAGTAGCTAAAGCAGGAGTCCCTTTGTGGGACTGGGCAGTAAGGGTGTCGTGAGGGCATTAGTCAGTTGAATGTGTAATGAATGACCAGACAGATCTGTAAAAGAACAAGTTTTTCCTTGGATTCGTTTTTCCCAGATGCAATAAACAGAAGGTTTTAGAGAGAACAGCATCAAGTAAGGAGACTCATCTGTACAGCTCCAGGCGCCCCTAAGTTTAGTAAGATGTTTTTAGTGTTCAGAAAATAACATCCAATTTGTCCTTAGGAATACACAATGATTAGAAAAGCTTATTCTCAGCCACTTCCCTAAATTCCAATAACTTTTTTATAAAGAGGCCAAGACTTGTGATTAAAGATTTAAAAAGGCTTTCTGCCCAATAAGGCTCTGGCAGTCTAAATAGATGTAGCACAGAAGGCAATGTTGACGGTCCATCCAACATCCATCCCCTTTCATTCCTGCTGGCAGAGCCCTGCCTTTGCCAGGTAGTCTCTTCTACTATGTGGCACAGACTGGTCTCATTCCCATCTCAGGGTGGATCCTGATTGTTCTAAATCAATTATGCTGGCAACATGCCCTGTGAAGATGCTTGGCTGAGGTATTTGCATATGACCCAATTTTGGCCAATAACACTAGCAGACAAGCTGTCTGGAGGGGGAGGGGAGGCTTTTAGGAACAGTTAAGAGTCGTTGTCCTCTTTTCTTTGTGGGCGAAGAGGTGGTATCTCAAGTCTGCCCCAGGTCTGTTGGTCTTGTCATAGTGGAAGGCAGAATCACCCCTGACCTGACCCTGCCACAGCTACCTCACTGGTATCTGGGGAAACGAGGGCTGAGTAGAACAGCAGGCACCTGGGCAGGTACTCCTTCAAACAACTTTCTTTAAATAACTGTTTAACATATGGAGTCAGGCTGACACAGATTTCCTATTAATACTTTGTTTACTAGAAACAAACTACCTTGAATTCATTTTCTCTAACTGAAGCAAAGGCAGTATTCTGAAAATAACAGTCAGTTCACTTTTCCTTTAACTCTCCTCTTTTGAAGCTCTCTTTCATAATTTTTTGGAACCAGACAAGTTCCTTAGGGCACACTGAAGAGCTCACAGTTTAGCTAACACAAAAGGTCACACCTATCAGCTACACAGCACTACTCACACATTATTGCTTTTAGGATCTCTGTTCTGCTTTCATTTAAGAGCTACTGCTCGGGGATGTTGCAGAAAAATTCAGCAAGGATATAAGTCTGCTTTAGAAAAGAACGTTGTTGTTTAAATTTCCCCTCAAAGGCAGTAGTTTGGAGGGGGCCGATACACATTTTGTCAGTTTGTTCTAGTGATAAGCATCACTTAATAGAGCAGCATACCATAATAAACTGGTTGCTTATCTCCTGATGTGTCTCTGGGTCACAGATTAAATATGAGGGCTGACAGAGTGGAATACAAAGTACCATGGAGCACAGAGGAAGAACAATGCATGTTTAAGGCTCTTAAGAAAGTAGTTTGTATACTGGGAGAAAGCAAGGGTTTTAGAGCGAAAAAACAGGCCCAGCTATTTCCTTGGTAGTACTCAGAACAAATATTAAAATGTGAGGCCGCTTGTTAAAAAATTAGTAAAAATTTCACGACAGCAACAGTGAACATTAAACCAGGTGTGGGGGCCTGTGCAGGCGGCTTACCCAGGGCCTTCGATTCAAATATCACTGGTTCCCCTCCAAAGCTTCCTGGCTTTGGACAAGTCACCCTCTTTGAGTCCCTTTTTATCCGTAAAATTGTGATAATTGAACCTCCCTTGAAGAGTTGTTATGAGGGTGGAATGAAAAGCACCTGACACATAGGTGCACATTCCTCTAAGATGTGGGCTGTTTCTTCGGTTGTTCTCCAGAAGCATCTATCTTTGACATTCTATTCTCATTTCCCACTTTCAAAATTTTTCAAGAGTATTAGGGTGAACCTTATAAAATGGTCCAAATCTGACCACTTAGGATCTACAGAACGGCAAATAAACGTACACAAACTCCTCAGCACAGCTTGGAACAATATCGTCCTCAGACCACGGCAACTGGGCTCCACCCCCTGCCTGAGTTACAGCGGACACGCGCCCCTACCCACGCCCGACTCTCACGCAATCTTCAGGCGCGCTCTTCCCCCACCTAACATGGAGTCCCTGGAGCCCACTCCCCTTCTAGGCCACACGCCAGTACCCGGAATTCCGAGATTCATACCCAAACGGCCCTCAGCCCGCTTCCAGAACCGCTTGGCCTCTGCTCAGGGAACTCTCCCCGCAGGCTGTGCGCAACACTTGGGCCCAAGAACTACCACGCGGCTGCAGTGTGTGGGTAGCTGAGCGGAGACTTGACCACGCAGGTTGCGGGAGGGAGGAGCGGTAGAGAGGGGCGGGGCCGGCTCGCATGCGCACGAGGCCCCTCGCGGGGCCGCACGGGCCTGGTGGGGAAGAGGCGGGCTGTCTCCACGGCTTCCTTCCATTCGTTCGTTTGCCCCTCCTCTCGCGCCCCCTCCCTCTCTCTCTCTTATAACGGACCAGCCTGGCTTTCAAGGTCCCCTATATTATGGCCCCCAACCTACTCTTTACAGCTTTATCTGTACACATGCTTCTCGGCACTTCTTCCCAACTGCTATGCCTCCCCCAAGTATTCTGGGCATTTAAAAATACCTCTATGCTGTCTACACGATGCGGTCTCAACCCCTTCTCCCTTTAATTATCCCTAGGAGTCCTCCCCGCCAACCCAACCCTTACCACCAGGCAGGGGAAGATGCTCCCTATGTCTTTCCTCTGTGACCTCCTAACATCCCCTGTGAAAATACATCACAGTATATGTAATTAATTATTATTATTTTTGCCCCTAGACTGTATGGGGCTCTTTCAGGGCAGTAAACATGCTTCTTTCTTTATAATTCTTCTTAGTACCTACCCCAGCACCTGGCACTCAGTCACCAAAAATTATCTTTCAGTGTGGTGTAGTCATCAAACTCCCAGCTCCCCCAGTGACCAAGTGGCCTTAAGCAAAATTACCGAAACCAGTTTCCTCTTCCTTAAAATAGAAATGAACACACTTTCCTTCTTGAATAGCTCTAAGGATTAAATAAAGTAATTCATCCAAATTGCTTCAGCACAATGATAAATAGTATGGGCTCAATAAAGGATAACCGTGATTAACCTAGCTCCTATACTCTGATTCCTGGTAACCTGTAGGAGGAAGTAAAGAGTCCTTTGAAGTCGGAAGTGTGGTCTCTATTTTGACGAGAAAAATTTGTATTTAATAACATAATCTTAATAGAAATGTGAAAAAAAGGGTGTAAAAATTACCTGAGGTAAGGTAACACTTGCTTGGAAATGATTTTATTAAAAAGGTACCAAGACATATTTTTTAGGAAAATTCATTATGTAACTTGGTAGCCTTCACCAAAATGGGTGAGAAAAATAAAATCTATTTTGAGAGGTATTCATAATAATGTTTATCAATAACTAAATACAGAAATAAAATATAACTACCTTTGAGAACTTCTTTAAGAACTTTACATGGATATATATATATAACTATAATGTTTTTATAACTATTCTTACAAAATGTAGTTATTACTACAAAAATGCTGCAAGCATACATATACACATTCAGCTTAGATTTTTTTTAAAAAGAAAAATTTAATTACAAAAAATATGCTAATAGAAACAGAAAACAATTTCTGAGTTACTATAATAGGTCATATCGTCTGCTATGATTTGTTACCCCAAATTTTCTAATTGTCTTTTAGCATATTGTGCAATATTAAATTAAGCTACTGATATTTGCATTATTGTACATGAAATCCTCTTTTTAAAGAAAAAACCAAAAAAGGGAATATTATCTAAGCTTGCAGAAAAAATAAAAATTGTTTTATGTAACTTATTTGAATCGTATTGCTCATATAGAATAAAATTGACCTACTTTGTTAAAGATCTCAATCATTTTCCAAGCTAGTGCAAAATAAAGTCAGACACCTTTTTTGTCTGCAAAGTATTCACGCTATTATGATGATACCTGTTTGCTTACAATCTCAGCTATGGGAGACTATAAGCCTAACTATCTACAATGGGTAATTGTACTAATTATTTTTCACAATGGCACATCTCACTGCATTTAGATTGGCTTAAATCATAGAAGCTGCTAATTTAAAATCCTAACATATATGAAGATATCTGAGGTTGAGAATGAGTACATTATGGGGTAGGAGAAGATACCACTAGTAAATTCAGGGAGATTTCTAAGGCACAGAAGGAAATCTGGCAAATCTTGTGTATTCTAGGTGTCAGAACTGAAAAATAATAGCTTTACAATAAAAACAATATCATAGTAAAGTAGCTTTTCTTTTGAGTTGCCTTTTTGTGCTTTAAAGTATAATAAATGGGATATCAACTTTACTCTTGCCATAATGCTAAGACACAAATATTTGAATTCTGAATTGTAGGCCAGAGGAAGCAGAAACTTCATTATGGAAAGAGATGGCGGAGTTTGGTGTTGAGTTCTCTCTCCTTGCTTAAAAGGTCCAGGCTGTGCTTTTTGAAGGCTTCAGACTGCAGCCTGAGTTCGTCATAGGCCTTCTGGATCCCATCTACTTTGCGCTGAAGCTCCCTGACTCTCAGGTTGCTGTCCACAGCCACTGCCTCTTGCTCAAACCGCTCCAGTGCTTGCCTCCTGGCCTCATTTGCTGTCTCCAGCTTCTCCTCAAGCACGCGGATCTCTGCCTGTTTGTTCTGAAGCGCTTTACCCCTTTCCATGGACAGCTGCAGCAGCTCCTCTTTCTCCCTAGTGATGGTCTGCAGCCGGGCCTGTAGCTCCTGGCTCAGGCTGCTGTGTTTCTCCTCTGCCTTCACCATCTGCTCCACAGCCTGCTGGCGCTGCTGCTTGAGGCTCTGCAGCTGGCTGCGCAGCTGCTCTGTCTCCTTGCTGTGGGTGCGCGCCTGCTGGCTCTGTAGCTCCAGCAGCTCCTCCTCGCGGGCCTGTGCTTGGCAGGCATCTTGAGCATACCTCTCCTTCAGCGTCTTCAGCTCTCCAGTGAGGGCCTCACACCGGATGGTGAGCTGCAATACTTGGGCCTCCTCATCCTTCAGAGCCTGGCTGAACAGGCTGTTATTCTCCAGCCGCAGCTTCTCATTCTCCTCCCTCAGCTTGATGTTCTGACTCTTGTGTTCATCCTTGAAGCGGATCATCAACTCGTGGTTGGCTGCTAGGGTCATAAAGCGTTCCTCTAGCTTCCGAGTGTACTCACCCTGGGCCTTGAGCTTCTCAGCCTCCTGCGTCCTCTTCTCCTCCAGCTCTGCATTGAGCAGCTCTAGGATCTCGCAGCGCTCCAGGGCCTCATCTGACCTCCGCTTCAGGATGCAGATGAGCTGGGACTGCTCTTGAATGCGGGAGCGAAGCATCGCCTTCTCACTCCTCTCCTCCTCTGACAGTCCCCGGAGGTTCGCCAAGGCTTCTCTCAGACCGTCCATTTCCTTAAACTCCATCTCCTCTTCCTGGTTGTTCAGTTTTTCATTTTGCTTCTCTAACGGTTCTTCAGGGGGCGGGGTGTCCATCCTGGGAGCCTGCTCTTTCTGGGGCATAGGAGCTCTCCTCCAGTTAAGAGCTGACTACAGTCTTTTTCCCCTCAGATTTCAAAGGCTGCAGAGCGTTGCTAGGGACTCTTGGCACTCCCCAGCAGTTGGTTTTTCCAGTAAGGAGCCCTGTGATTGGTGGGCAGGTCTTCAGAATGTTATAAAGTAACAGGGAAATCTGGGGGAGTCCAGAACCAATTTGGTCAGGTTACTTTTGCCTTGCTAACCAATCACAGCTCTCAGTTGTCAACTGTCTCAGTGTCTGGCCTGTCCAGCACAGAGATGCCAACCCCACGCAATCTCCAGCCAGCATCAGGGGCGGAAACCTGACTCCACCTGATTTCTGGTAGTAATAAACAAATGAAGCAGGCAATGGTATATTCCTCCTCTCTCCTCTTCAGTTCTCATGTAAATAAATGACTGTTTGTGGAAACACGGTTGACTCCTCAAAAATTTCCAGTCTGTGAATACAAAGTAGTAGTGGTATTCCAAGAGCCAGGATCCTAAAAGGCTACATGTCTGCACCCGTAGTGTTTGGCACACCTCCATTTTGGTATTTAAGTATTAAAATAGCAAACCCCTGTGAAATTTCTCTTGTTTTCCTTAGCATGTCCCCACCTGGGCATAGATACTCTTTATTAGATATTTAGCACCCTCTATTTTTAGCCATTAGCAAAATAAGTCTACAGAAAGCAGTTTACTGAACCATATAAACTTTAAAACAGAAAAATCCAAATGAGGCTTACCATTATATGTCAAAGGCAACTCCTGATGGATTAAACGTAAACAGAAACTAGAAGAAAATGAAGGTAAACATCAAATCGCTGGGGCTAGAAAGGATTTTAAACATTATGTAAGATCAGAAAAGGAAAGCTTACTCAATTAGACTTCACTGAAAAATCTAAAGTTATGTATAATTTTTAAAATTATGTGACTTCTGAGGTCTCTCCAGGCCCTTCTTCCTCTGGATTGTCCTGACATTTTACTCCTCAGACAAACCGGGCTAGGAAGCCAAACACAAATCCACTAACCAGCTCTCTAGCCCTATCTTTAGGTGTTCCTCTATCTGGAATGCCTTTTTCTATTTTGTCCCTTGTCACTCTAGTAAAGCTTTTTATTCTTAGTTAAGAATAATCTCTGAAGCCTTTTCCTAGCACCTACATGTCAAATGGGTCATTCACATCTTTTAGTGCATCCATTATAGCCTATTTATACTTCTGGTGGAGGATGTGAAAACTTTATTACAATCACTGTTTATCCACTAGCTTGCCTCTGTTAGACTGTGAGATCCTTAAGGCAGGGACTGTGTCTGTTTCATCCTTGATGATTATACTAGTGCCTGGCACATGGGGGAGATTCGGATAAATGTGTGTTAAGTGGACGTTGAAGGCAAAAATTAAATTGAGAAAAATATCCATAATATGACAAATTTTTTTTTTTTTTTTTTTTTTTTTTTTGAGATGGAGTCTCCCTCCATCACCCAGACTGGAATGCAGTGGCGCAATCTCAGTTCACTGCAACCTCTACCTCCCAGGCTCAAGCAATTCTCCTGCCTTAGTCTCTCGAGTAGCTGGGATTATAGGTACGTACCACCATGCCTGGCTAATTTTTGTATTTTTAGTAGAGATGGGGTTTCACCCTGTTGGCCAGGCTGGTCTTCAACTCCTGACCTCAAATGAGCCATCTGCCTCAAGCTCCCAAAGTGCTGAGATTACAGGCATGAGCCACCATGCCCAGCCCAGACACTACATTTTTTAAATAAAGATTTTATACATATCAACAAAACATTAACATCTTAAGAGAAACACAAACAAAAATGGCCAAGAATTTAACCTCTACAGTGATCCAATAAATATAAATTAAAATTAGATATAATTTCATGTATCAAATTAGTCAAAAAATTTTCTCTTAAGACTAGCCAGGACTGGAAAAGCATATTGAAATAGGTACTCTCTTAAACTGTTGGTGACAGTCAGTTGACAGTAGGTATTGAGAACTTAAGATATTTTTATGCCTTTTGAATTAGTAAATCTTCTGGGGAGATCTTTGCTTAGGAAATAATTTGAAAGAAAACATTTTGCTCAAAGCTTTTCATTGTAGTGTGGTTTGTCACAACTAAAAGTTGAAAACCCAAGTGTTCAAAAAATAGGGAATGGTTACAAAAATTATGGTATATTCATAAAAATTCTTGTGTAGCCACTAAACATCATTACATTTATAGGGATTTTTTAATGGCATGAATAAGTTTTATGTTAGAAAGATAACTGGAAAAGGCAAAATATAAAACTTAAAATTCAGATAATTTCTATCCTGTGAAAATTAAGGGTAGGGAAAAGAGTTGACTGTTCCTGTGGTCACAATTTCTGTTGGTCAGACTTACTATCTCCCAAGTCATGATGATAAGGAAAAACCCTGGGTGTCATTATAGAGATGGGATGAATTTTTAAATGCTTCATATTTTACTGGGAGTAAAACAAATCTGAAAGAAGAGTTTCAGGTTTTTCCCTCACTGTCAAAGATCAAGGTCTCATGATTCAAGTCCTGAATTTCTTGTCTATATAAGGAAAGCAAGATTGAGGACAAGGAAATTTCCTAAGCTGAAATTTTAACAACTACTTAAACAATCGGATATTGAAGTTTTGTAAAAGTGAGTTCCAAAGACTGTAAAAATGTGAATTAAACTTACTTGTAATTTTTTTCACATTTTTCTTCTGTCCTTTTCCTTAAATTTCAAGCTTCATATGCTTAAATGGAGCTTGTTTAGTCATTTTCAAGACAAATGACTAGAAAATTAGAAGGGTCCTCTTAAATAAAAGGGTCTTACAAACATTGACATTTTTGTTGATTATATGGTTGCCTGATATTGTAAAGTGAATTCACAAAATACATGTCCTAAGAAGAGGAAAACAATTCAGGAAAAATACTCAAAAAATACACATACACATTTGCTTTTTTTCTTGTTGTTTGCTTGTTTGGGTTTGTTGTTTTTGAGATGGAGTTTCGCTCTTGTTGCCCAAGTTGAAGGGCAATGGTGAGATCTCTCAGCTCACTGCAACCTCCCCTCCCCCGGGTTCAAGCAATTCTCCTGCCTCAGCCTCCCGAGTAGCTGGGATTACAGGTATGCACCACCACACCCGGCTACTTTTTGTATTTTTAGTAGAGATGGGGTTTTACCATGTTGGCCAGGCTGGTCTTGAACTCCGGACCTCAGGCAATCTGCCCAACATGGCCTCCCAAAGTGCTAGGATTACAGGCTTGAGCCACAGTGCCTGGCCCACATTTTTTTGTTGTTGTTGTTTGTTTTTGAGATGGAATCTCGCTCTGTCACTAGACTGGAGTGCACAGGCACAATCTTGGCTCACTGCAACCTCTACTTCCCGGGTTCAAGCGATTCTCCTGCCTCAGCCTCCCAAGTAGCTGGCATTACAGGCGTGCACCACCACACCCGGCTAACTTTTGCATTTGTAGTGGAGACAGGGTTTCACCATGTTGGTCAGGATTGTCTTGATCTTCTGACCTCATGATCCGCCCACCTCAGTTTCCCAAAGTGCTGGGATTACAGGCAAGAGCCACCGCGCTGGCCTCACATTTGTTTTTTAAAGAGTCAGGATCTCACTCTGTTGCCCAAGCTGAGATCCTGTGCAGTAGTGTGATCAAAACTCACTGCAGTCTTGAATTCCTGGGCTTAAGCAACCGTCTTGCCTCAGCCTCCTGAGCAGCCGAACTACAGGTGTGTATCACCATGTCCAACTAAATTTTCCACATTTAAAAAAGCGTATATTTCTTTTTTGCTAAATATATTTTAATATACATGTTTCTATTACATTTATGCTTACATTATTTTAAGTAACATTACATCTATAGATTATCAAGGCCAAGAATCTGACAAGATCCTAATCAACATTCATTTATTCAATAAACATTTGCAAGGTTATTTGCAATGCTAGATGCTAAGAATATATTAATAAAATAGATATGATCACTGTGCTCAAATAACTTAGTTTAGTAACCACTTTGGTTCCTCTCTGCAATGGTTGTTTTCTTTGTTCAGTGATTTTTTTTCTAGCTACCCTTGTTCCTAAAAGTATCCCATATATTCCCTTCCCAGAGATCCAAGGTGACCAATGCTCTCCCTATTGGTGACCAATGAGTCTTCTCCACATATCTTTAAGTCTTTCCATATTTCCTTCTCTGTTAAAGCTACCATTTACAGAGGTCTTCTAGGTACTAGGAATTTGTACATCTCTCACTTAATTCTAATGATATTCTTGAAGGGTAGGCATTATTATCCACATTTTATAGATAACAGGTAACAAAGAAACCAAGGTTCAGAGAGGTTAAGCAAATTGTCTCATTGTCACCCAGAGAATAAGTGATGGAGCCAGGATTCAAATCTAGATCTTTTTGATACCAAAGGCCATGATCTTAGGTCACACTTCATTTGTTCATTTGGTCATTCATTCATTCATCTCACATAGACTGAGAAACTATTATATCTAAGACTGAAGTCCTGTCAAGATGATTACAGTTTAGTGACAGAGACAGATAAACAGCCGCAATTCAGTGTGATCACTGCTAAAGTAATCATGGATAAATTAGACATCACTCTTTTCAAAGATATGGTGGTAAACACGGGGTGTTACTGAAGGCACAAAGAAGGGATACAAAACCAGTCTTGGATGAAAGGGGTATATTAGTCAAGATTGTTTTAGTAAAAACTCAATTCAATTTAGCTAAGCCAAGTGGAAATATATTGGCTCACAGAAAGTGCACTGAGGGAGCTCATAGAGTCAAAGCAGGAGTGGCAGGAACTAGGTAGGACCTCAACAACCCAAATTGCAGATGCAAAGCCACCAGAACTCTATTTCTCCATCTATTTCTCATCTCTTTTGTAGACAGGGTGGATGTGTGATTTTCTCCAGCCACAGTTTGCATCAAGGATATAAGAGCTGGGTAGGTCCACTGGATTTTTGTAGGGATGGGATCTGTAATAGTGCTGGTGGGTGAGTATTCAGTTGGAAGAAAAGAAAGCAAAAATTTTGAGGCTATTGGACAGAGAGTGGTTGACTGGATAGAGGAGTGATAGTGGGAGGTGGTTGATAAGTGTTTGAGGGATGGAGTCCACAATGACTTTTAAAAATAGATGTTCCAGAATAATAAACTGAAAGCTGAAAGCATAGGAGATTTTGGTCAGAGTGGGATGTTTACATTTAATGCTTCAAAGGTAGAAGTTCCCAGTTATAAGGAAGTTCATGGATTTGTGTGGCTGAAAGAAATAGAGGTTAAGGACATTGAAATTGAGGTGGTCAAGGAACTGAGAAACCACGGTGTCTGATGAACATTCATATGCTGTGGAGCCAGGTGTCAGGGTCATCAGTGAATGAGTTGAGGATGGTAGATGACAACAGTGGGTGGTAGGGATAATCATAATGGCAAACATTTACAGTATACTATCTGTCAAAAGTAAGCACTACATAAATTCATTTATTTTCTCCTGTAGAGTAGGTACAATGTCCCCCCTTTCTTTTTTTTACAGATGAAACACAAAGAAGTTAGATAACTTGTCCAAGGTCACACAGCTACTAAGTGCTTTAACTGAGATTCAAATACAAGCTACCTGTTTCTGGAGGTCACTTAATCACTACACTGTACTTCCTTCCTAACTGGATAGCATATATTCTTAGAAACATTTACAGGAATAGAGAGGAGCAATAATCTGAAATCTGATCCCACATCCTAACTGAGGTACTCAGTGTGAGAGAGTGTCTTCTTTTTGTAAGGCTGAAGAATAACCAGTTCTTTTGGAAAAATCCAGCCAAAAAAAAAAAAGGGAATAGTCTGTGATTGAATCAATTATGTGGGGTCATTTGTTTTATAAAACAAACTAGTGAATAAGCCTTGGAGAGAGTGAAGATGAGAGTAGATGAGAGAGCAATCCCAAAGCAGAATGGGAATAAATGCACAGTGGAAGGAGATATTTGGGGCTTTTTACTTGTATAGTGAGTATGGATGCGAGGGATCTGCAAAGATGTCTACGCAAGTTCCCTGGAAAATACAGCTGAGGAGAAGGGTAGTAAGCATCTCTGAAAGAAGCTAGCCTAGGTTAACAGTAACCATGCTTTGGGTGGACTGCTAGACCATGTGAGAAGTCCACGGAGTTCCCAGGACCCTCACCACTTACCTAGAAGCTATAGCAGTCACGGTAAATGGAAGAATTTACCTCTCTGAAAAGAGTCAGCAGTGACTCTTAGAAATATTACTTCATTTTAAAAATAATGATATTTTGAAATATTTTCACTTGAGGTAAAAACAAATTGCATTATGCCTAGCTCTCGATTTTACCAGTGTCTATGTAACATCCCATTCTTCTAATAATGGACCACTTCCCTTTGGCCACAGGGTGGGCACATTACCCAGGCTGGGTGAATCATATTACACCACACTCCTGCCCACAGTGAATGGTCCAATAGGTGGGCATATGACACAGACTTGGCCAGTTTCCACCATAGGTCTCTCAAGCTGAACCTAGGAAAGAGAAGTGCTTTAGCTGAGAAGTTGTGATGCTGCATCTGCCTCAGGTGCTATTTCTTACTCCCTGAAGAAGAGAGAGAGCATCTGAATTTCTGGTCCCAGCCTGCAAGTCCCCAGAATAATCTAGGTTCCCACAGTACTTCTTTATTCTGTGAGCTAACCCAGTATATTTCCAATAAATCCTCCTTTTTGGCTTATTTCCAGTTGGGCTTCTGAAAAAAAAAAAAAAATGCCCTAAAACATGCAATTCAAGAAAATACCTCAAGTTTGATAAAATGTACTTTGAAGTTTTAGCAGGGTCTTTGCCTAAAAGTTACACTGGCTCAAAAGCATGCCAACCTGAGTTCACTAAAGAATTCAAGTTGCCTACATTTTTTTGAGACAGGATCTCCCTCTGTCACCCAGGCTGGAGTGTAGTGGCATAGTCAAAGCTCACTGTAACCTCAAACTCCTGGGCTCTAGCCATTCTCCCACCTTGACCTCCCAAGTAGCTAGGACTACAGGCACACATGACCATGCTCAGCTAATTTTTTAAGTTTTTATAAAGACATGTTCTTGCTATGCCGCCCAGGCTGGTCTTGAACTCCTGGCCTCAATCAATGCTCTTGCCTCAGCCTCCCAAAGTGTTGGGATTACAAGCATGAGCCACCACACCCAGCCATGCCTACATTTTATAAAGCATGAGGCTTACACTTAGCCTTCCTTTTGAACCAGGTAAGATTACATTTATGATTTATACTTTCTTTTTCATGTGAAACATCTCCTTGGACTTCCTGAGGCAGTCAGAATTGCTGTGGATAGATGCAAAGAAAGTGGGGGTTCTATTATCCACTCTGGAGTTTTGAAGGTGAGGGATCGGGGATAGGACAAGGCAGACAGTCCTGGTCCTAGATAGGGAGATAATGGAGCCAGTCTCAGTAGGGCTCCAGAGCTGGCTGCATGCTGGTTTAACAGGTAACTGAAAGAAGGGCTGAGAAAGTCACTTGTACTGGGACATGGCACAAGCCAGAACAGAGTTAGTGCTTCTGCCCCTGTGCTCTAGGAAGTGTGACTCTAATTAGCTCATTTTGCCCTTACAAAAGGTCAGAGCAGGAAGGAGAAATAGAGCTGGACTAAGCACTCTAATAAAAGGCCTGGGGAGACAATGGAAACGGCATTGCCCTAGGTTAGTCGCTCTTATTGGCAAGTCGGTAGAAGATTCTAGTATCTATTTGGGAAAAGAGGGAAGTATTCTAGTTGTTTTCAATGACATTTATTAGATGCTTGTTGTAAGATCCCATGTTTGCCTGTCACTCAGGCTTTCTTGAACCTACATTAAATCAGTGCTTGTTTTGAGAAAATTAAGCTGGTTGGGTCCTAAGGGAGAGTAATGTGCTTCATATACTAAAATCATCTCTAAAGCTTTTTAACTACTTAAAAAAAAATTCCTTGAGATCTGCTATGTCCTTGATAACAAAATAGATAAAAATAAAAATCTTACTCTTAATAACATACCCAAAGTTGTCCACTTAGGGGAAATGATGCCCAGAGTTGCAGTGAAGACTGTAGGAATATTAGCCCAGAGGAAGTTCATTAGCCTTGTTAGGAAATTTAGACGTTTAGATGTTTAGAATTCCTAAAATACTTTATTTAAAATAAGAAGTCACGACTAATTTTCCCATGTAATTTAAATCAAATGATAATTTATTCTAAGGATTTTTACAAAATATTTTATGAAAAATTTTACATACATAAGAAGTACAGTATAACTGAAAAGCTTATATTCTAACTAAAACTTTGTTGCAAAACATGTTTGTGACTACTCTAACGCTTTCATATAGTAAAGTTATAATAAAAACAATTATATATATGCAGGGTTTTTAAAAAATAAACTCATAAAAATACGGGCTTGAAACCTATTTTAGAATTAAAACAAGCCAACAACTAAATTTCATCTATCGCCAGTGGGTGGCACTAAAATACATTTGAGACTTGTTTTAACCGCCTGTTTTCTCAAGGCAGAAAAACACCAGTAAATTCAGTCTCATTGCCCTAACGTGAAATTCCATATTTTATTAGAGATTGCAGAGTAAATAGTTTCTTAAGATCCAATTCTTTATTATCACTGATGTTCTGTCTCCATTCCCCTGCCCACTTTGAGTATCTTTCTGCTACTTTTTCTCATAACCTACGAGGTCCTGCAAGGGTACCAGACCCTCTCAACTGTGGCACAGAACTGTGGTGTGAAACACATGATGGCAAACTAGAACATTTTGCTTGTTAATAACCCCCCATGTTTAATGTTCTGGGGCAGCTTTTTCTTTGAAGCAGCAGCAGAAATTCAATTTTCCTAGCTTGTTCAAATAACTTTCTAATGTTATAATCACAAATTACACATTTCGTTATTATTTAAATCCCTTGGGCCTTGTAATCAAAGAAGCACATGCAGATTGACTTTTACGTGCTGTGTAGTATTCCTTAGTTGCAATAGATAGAAAGTGAGGATATTTGTCCACCTACTCAGATTTTCAAGATCAGATTCCACTGGTTTAGTAGTTTTCAGTGGAGGAGCCAGTGGAATTTGGGCTCATTTGGAAATCTTGGCAATCAAAAGCATTCTGAGAGGCAGTGTTGCTTCAATCCAAGTATTGGGGGAGTTTACCATCTTCTCCCAGAGAGCAACCTCCTCTGAAGTGGAGTCCATCCAGTCCACTTCAGTCCCATAACTTTTACCTGAAAAAAGGAAGATTTGCATTTAGAAAGAAATAGCTCATTGGGGGATGGAGTTAGAGGGAAAGTCATTCCCTAATTATAACCACCAGTAGAAGCTAGGAAGAGCTTTCTTCATGGGGAGGGCAGGTATGAGACTCAATATAAGGAAGAAATGTTCAACTGTGTGAGTGACTCCATTTTTGTGATCAGTACCATAATTCCCAGAGCAATGATTTTTCTTTAAATTAATGTAAAGGCCAGATAAAAATTCAGCAGGGGATAAGAGAGTTGGGAGGATGCCTACACTGGATTGGAGGTGACACTAAAGATCTCTAGGGAAGTGTGACTAAGGCTTCAGTGTCTAACAGACTCAATTTTGAATCTTGGCTCTACTGCTTTGTAGTTGCGTTACTTACTTTCTTGGACTATTAACATTGGTAACTACCTCACAGACTTGTGAGGATTCAACAAAAGAATGTAAATAAAGCATTTAATACAGTGACTGGTGCTCCATAAATGTTATTGTTATTATTCAAAGCATACATTTAGCTTTGAAAGACCATAAATGTTTTTGCAGGGCAGACTAGTGATGAAGGCTTTTCTGTCCCTATCACAGCCACAGTAACTTAAGCTGTATATAGACAAACACTTCACTTTGTTAATCCTCATATCAGGAGCCCTTAGCATCTGACATTTCTTTACTCATTTATTTCTCTACACTTAACAGATAACTGTTTTCAGGATATCTCGGTTTTCACTGGGAAGAAGCAAAGCAACAAACAAACCTCTAGTATCTCTGGAAAAATATGGCTCATGGAGAATTAAAAATGTAGCAAACAGTACCTGTTCCAAAGCCAATCCGAAGACCTCCCAAAAATTGGTTGGTTAATTTGTAATGGTCCCAGACAGTAAGCTCTACACAGGCTTCCATCAGATCTTCAGGCCTGAATCCATCATACACCATAGTGTGGTTGAAGATAGGGTTGGTGGTTTTCCCTACAGCTCTTGTCTTCTGGCGACTTTTCCTACTTGTATCTGGAAGGATGGTGCTATGAAAAGAGGCATGATTGTGGGAGCATTTTAATAAGATAGTGAACATTTATGCTTTCAACACACAACAACACAGCTGTTAAAGATTGACAATGGAGGAAAAGATGTGGAGAGAAAATGGTGGTGGTGGTGGTTTGGCAGAGGATAGCATTAGGGGTAGGAACACATCATGCTGAAAGACTCTGGACCTAGAGTCGGCTACACTTGGTTTGAATCCTGACTGCTACTTCCTGAGTGTGCATTTACTCAACCTCTCAGACACTTGCTTCTTCATCTATAAAATGGGAATGGTTATGCTGACTTCATAAGGCTGAAATTAGAATTAAATAACATATGCAAAACATTTAGCTCATTGCCTGCATTTAGGAAGTGCTTAATATGCTAGTAATTAAAGATTTAAACATAAGACCTAACACCATAAAAACCCTAGAAGAAAACCTAGGCAATACCATTCAGGGCATAGGCATGGGCAAGGACTTCATGACTAAAACACCAAAAGCAATGGCAACAAAAACCAAAACTGACAATGGGATCTAACTAAAGTAAAGAGATTCTGCACAGCAAAAGAAACTATCATTAGAGTGAACCAGCAACCAAGAGAATGAAAAAAAATTTTTGCAATGTACCCATCTGACAAAGGGCTACTATCCAGAATCTACAAGGAACTTAAACAGATTTACAAGAAAAAAAACAAACAACCCCATCAAAAATTGGGCGAAGGATATGGACAGACACTTCTCAAAAGAAGACATTTATGCAGCCAACAAACATATGAAAAAAAGCTCATTATCACTGGTCATTAGATAAATGCAAATCAAAACCACATTGAGATACCATCTCATGCCAGTTAGAATGGCGATCATTAAAAAATCAGGAGACAACAGATGCTGGAGAGGATGTGGAGAAATAGGAACACTTTTACACTGTTAGTGGGAGTGTAAATTAATTCAACCATTGTGGAAGACAGTGTGGTGATTCCTCAAGGATCTAGAACCAGAAATTCCATTTGACCCAGCAATCTCATTACTGGATATATACTCAAAGGATTATAAATCATTCTATTATGAAGACACATGCACACATATGTTTATTGTGATACTGTTCACAATAGCAAAGACTTGGAACCAACCCAAATGCCCATCAATGATAGACTGGATAAAGAAAATGTGGCACATACACACCATGGAATACTATGCAGCCATAAAAAATGATGTGTTCATGTCCTTTGCAGGGACATGGATAAAGCTGGAAACCATCATTCTCAGCAAACTGACACAAGAACAGAAAACCATACAGTGCATGTTCTCACTCATAAGTGAGTATGTTGAACAATGAGAACACATGCACACAGGAAGAGGAACATCACACATGGGCCTGTCAGGGAGTGAGGGTCTAGGGGAGGGATAGCATTAGGAGAAATACCTAATGTAGATGACACAGTGATGGATGCAGCAAACCACCATGGGACATGTATACCTATGTAACAAACCCATACGTTCTGCAAATGTACCCCAAACTCAAAGTATAATAATAAAAAGAAAACAAAATTTGGAAGCACAGGCTATCCTGATTAGCTGTGATAGCCTAAGAAATTTGTGTTATACAGAATTGAAAAAGAAGAGTTTACTCTCCAATTTACTAGATTTGACTTTGGAAATAAATTTTTTTACAACCACTTATATTTCATTTATAACAATTAAATGAACTTTGACCTACCTTGCCTCTTATAAGTGGCAATATAAGACAATACACATGGCAATACAAGGCAAGAAAGTCTGTGAATGGTATCAGAATGAGGCTGACTTGAGCCGAAAAATCTTACCAGCTGACATCTATAAATAGTATGTGTAGGGAAAATCATAAATATTTAGATAAATGTCACATAATATATTTATGCAATTTAGATAAACGTCACATAATATATTTATTTATTTAATAGGGAAGGGGTTTCGCTATGTTGACCAGCCTGGGCTCGAACTCCTGGGCTGAAGTGATCTGTCCGCCTTGGCATCCCAAAGTGCTGGAATTACAGGTGTGGGACACCTTGCCCAACCAGATATACGTCACATATATTTAAAAAGCTACCACTGGTCTGGTAGACGATATATATATAAATAAAATTAGTCAAGAAGCTAGGAGAGCATACTAATATCTGTTTAGTTATTATTTACTAGATGCCAGTCACTTTCTATGTATAACAGAGAGAAGAGTTTGCCATTTCATAACCCAAACTATCTCAAGCTCTTGTGAGCTAACTCTCAGTAGGGACTGATTAGCAAATCACTTTTCAAATATCTGCGGTCTCATACAATGACCTTTTGCAAATGGGCCACAAAACAGGTGGGACAAAGGAGAGAAGAAATTCTCCCTCCTCCATAAAGGAGCCAAGGGGTGTGACATCTTACCATTAGAAATTTAATAAACTCTTTTGAACTGATTATTGCCCTCACTAACAGTTGTTTTCCCTAGAAGATATTACATATTGAGAATAAGATCTCTAGTTAAATTTGACTTCTTACTTTATGATTTTAAAGCTAAATGAATCCCTGAGAGTTCATGATGTAGATTCCTCTAGTTCATGTCTCCATTACCCCAGGTAAATTCATTTAAATTATGAATGATGACTCAGCATTTCAGATATAGAGAACTGAAACTAACCACAAAGGCCAGGCTATAGAATTGTTGCAGACAAGAGTCATCAATACTATTACCATTTAACAAAAGAATTTAGATGGCTTCCCCTTAGCAGTGGTAGATCAAGGCATTCCTTCACCCAGATGTGCACTTCTCCAGTTGTAGGAAGCTTTTTACCTGTAATAGAAAAAGGAGAGAAAATTTTCACTTCCAGTTCTCTCTTGGCAATACTGCATCCAAAGATGTCAGCCTAAAAATGTTCTGGCACAGAGATACTAGCTAGTACTTGATGATATCATCTGAACTGATTAAATCTATATAATCTTAACTGTCTTTCATAATCTGATTTTACTGAACTCAGATAGCTCATAAAAATAATTCATATTGATTTTAAGTACTATTACATCATTCATTTGAGGTTTTGCCTGGTTCAACAAAATCAGACATCAAGAATGTGAATCACCCATTTAAAGTTATATTCAAAACATCTCAAAAAAATGCATTTACCTTTCAAACATTAATATCAATATCAATTGGTGCTAGTGGAAGACATTTAAAACATATTTGAGTGTAAAGTAACCAAAACAGGTATTGACTAAGACATAAGTCATTTTTAAGAGTGGTTTTGTGTGTGTGTGTGTGTGTGTGTGTGTGTTTGTATAATTTTTTCTTTTTGAGACAGGGTCTCACTCTGTCACCCAGGTTGGAGTTCAGGGGTGTAATCATAGCTCACTGCAGCCTCAATCTCTAGGCTCAAGTGATCCTTCCACCTCAGCCCTCCTGGAGTAACTGTGACTACAGGCAATGTGCCACCACACTTGGCTAATTTTTAAATTTTTGTAGAGACAGAATTTTGTCAGGTTTCCCAGGCTTCTCTTGAACTTCTAAACTCAAGGGATCCACCTGCCTCGGCCTCCTAAACTGTTGGGATTACAGGTATGTGCCACCACACCCAGTCAAGAGTGGTTACACATTTGATAGGGATATTGTATGTATATACGTAATAGTTAACATTATGGGCAGATAATTACTAAGAAGTTGGCTTAGTCTGAAATTGTTGTCTAGGCTGGGTTCATATGAACAAAGGAATACTACGAGATTTTTCTGGATGAGTTAGCTCAATCAGTCAACCAAACAGTATTTAGTGAGCATCTATTATGTGCTCATCTCTATGCTAGGAACATCATTAGATATACAGAGAATACATTAAATAATCTATGCTCTTGGGAAATGTTTATAGTTATGCTGGAGAGAATAATTCAAATAAAATGATAAAAATGTAATATACAGTGAAATACCAAGTTATTACTGCAATGTTCTAGAAGATGATATGATCAGTGAGAGCTAATATAGTCAGGAAAGCTTTGTAGAGGAGATGGGGCTTCATCTAAGACTTTAGTAGGTTGAGGAGAAGAGGAAGCCATTTCAGGGAAGAAAAACTGCATGGGCAAAAACTCAGACATGGTGGCGTCCATCACAACACTACTGCCCTCTACTACCAAGTGATAGAAGGAAAAAGGGAAATGGGGTTTCTTTGAATGTTGACTATAAATGATAGGATACAAATTATATGCAAAATTATCTACCTTTTAGGAAAATCCAGAAGTTACAAGGTGGTAGTCTGGCAGCAATTTGGCCTGAAAATATGCTTTGTTTGCCGTCTAATTCTTTTTTGGGGGGCGTAGGTATAAACTTAGAATGCTTTTCTTTAGTTTAGTCACTGTCCTCACCATCCATTATTTCTTCCGTCTCACTAGCTTCACTGCCTGGTTACTGAAAGCATTTGAGTCTACAACCCCTGATTTCAGCCATAACATTCATACAGATTCTTAAAGAAACTAACATGGGAAACTTGCTTGGGAAATGGAGCAAGGAGCTGGATGGCATTCATTTCCTGCCAGTCTCTTGCTCCTTAACTGAGCTGAAGACCTGACAAGGAGGCAACTGATAATCTTGAGGGAAAAGCTTTATCTCTTAATGAGACCCTGAGAGTGGAGGACCAATGAGTTTTAAGTTCTCTGGGATTTCATATGAATCCTCTTAGTTCCCTCCTGTAAAAAAGAATACTCAAATTCTATTCTTACAGCACTATCAATAGGTCCAAATTATGAACACAAGAATACACAAATTCTGAATACAGGCCTTTCACACGGTGAAGATACAAACTTTGGAGAGTGAGGTGAAACATAAGGACCATAAACTAAAAAAAATGAGGATTTTCTCATAGAAACAGAAAGTAGAATGATGATTACCATAAGCTGGCGGCAAGGGAAATTGCTGGTTAACAGATACAGAGTTTCAGATTTGCAAGATGAAAAAGTTCTGGAGATCTGTTTCCCAACAATGTGAAAATACTTAGCACTACTGAGCTGTACAGTTAAAAAATGGTGAAGATGGTAGATTTTATGTTTTTGTCATAATGACACAAAAAGAATTTTCTTATTTACAACTTTGAATACACTCATTTGGCCTATACATTACTAACTTGATAAGTCTGTTTAAGGCCTTACCTTTGAAAACACAAAATAAATACTGGGAGAAGGGAGGGATAAGGAAAAGACATAAATCTGAATAGAAAATCATTACAGCCAGTTAGCATTACCAGAAGCAGTGATTTTCGTCTCTGATAAAACAGACTTTAAAACAACAAAGAACACAAGAAACAAAGATAACTAGTTTTAGATAACATGCAGCAATGGATAACTAGTATTCTGCCTTTAGAATAAAATAGACAAAAGTCACTATGAAGTATTTCCTATGTTGTTAGTTGTGGAAGTTTAAAAACTATTATTACCCTTTCACTTCTAGCTTTAGTCTTCCAAACCAATAAACTAGAGAGTCTTAGAAGGAAAATAACTTCAGGGCACATCTGCTCCTTTTAAATTTTATACTAAAAACAAAATAAAGAGCCAGTCTTATTACTCTACTGCTAGTTCTCAGTAATCAGTGACATTTCCTCTTCCCTTGTGTCTTTATTTTTTTTTCTGCTACTGAGCACCTGAAACTAGATGATGAGATTTCCAGTGTGCCCTCAGAAAATGAGAAAGACATGACACATTGTAACTCTCCCCGTCATAAGGCTCAGAAAGGAAATATACCTTTTTGGGCCTCTCTATTTTCCTGACAGAAAAAGAGAGAGAGGGAGACGGTAGAAAAGCTACCTGCCATCTTTCAGCTATGATATTTCTGAGGCTCCTCATATTTTTCCTATTTTAGAGAGTCTATAGAGGGACACATACTCAGTGTGTTATATTTGCTGCTTTATATGTGACCATCACAGAGCAAATGTCTTGATGTCATCTCAGCAAAAACATCAGAGATGCTTGGAGCAGGGAGAATAGAGAGGGAAGGAGGAAGAGATGAAAAAGGGCAAAGGAAGAACAGGAGAGGGCCACCTGTGTGGAAACAGCAATGGACTTGTTCAGGCACCGGCCAGAACTGCCACTAGGCTGTTAATACAGATAAACTCTGGTTAATGCCCTTAACAAGATGAATTAAATGAAACACGTCAGTTCTGAAAAAAAAAAGTAGTTTCTGCAAAAGGGAAAGATGTAGCACAAATAGAAGAAAAATGCCTGCATTCTAGTTTAACTTAGTCTCTTCAGAGAAGGTAACATACTATGGTTGAAATGCATCATAAGATAAATTTCAAAGCAGATAAAATATTTGTGATTTTGAGAAAACATTTCATATGAATCTATAAATACATAGTGTAAGGTTTACTGCCACTATTGTTTACAAGGCCATTAGAGCATTTCTGCAGTCTTGTCATAAATCTGCTTCCATTTACATAGAATGGCTGGATGGTTGTCTTCAGCATCTTGAAATTTAATAGAACTATGTAGCAGATTCTAGTCTTTCTAACCAGGAGTGACAAATGGTTTCAAATTGTTATTATTTTTTGTCATATATGACTGGTAACAGTCATTGGCACTTAAATTTTATGAGTGTCTATTTATTAGGCTACAGAAATAATTCTTTTCCCCATTGCTCTATGCATAGGTGGGGGAGCTAGTGACCTCTTCAGGGGTGTTTTCAGGAGTTAAGGGGGTATATAGCCAAAACCTGGTATTATCCCCTTAGCTTGTCTAAATTCAGGAAAGTCACTGGAGAATAAAAAAGAACCAATTTTACCATAAGAGAGGAAAGACTCTAGGCAGTTCTTAGAAATAGGTAATAAATCTAAGCTTCACAAGGGCAGAAATCTTTATTCTTTTTCTTTCCTATGCACTCAACAAGAATTTCTTGACTGTATGAAGGAGCCAGGGAATCCTCAGAAGAATCTGTGACCCATCAAAAGGTAAGAGGCACTGTCAGTAAGGAAACTGAGTGACAACTGCCTCTCTATGGAGTGCGATTTGAGAAGACATCTGAAAGAAAGTGGAGTCACAGGGCTACCTGGCAGAAGCATATAGCAGGCAGTGGGAACAGCAGGTTAATGGCCCTTGTATGGCAGTGAGCTTGGCATGTTCAAAAGGCAATAAGGAGGCCTGTGACATGGAGCAGGGTAAGAGAAAAGAGAGTGGCAGGAAATAAGCAGAAGAGGCAGGTGGGAGCCCTATCATGCAGGGTCTAGGAGGTCATCATAAGAATGTAGGATTTGATTCTGAATGATAGGAAGGTGTCATTGATTAAAGAATGTGGTCAGGCTACCAGAGTAAGTATTTATAGTCCACGACAGTGACAGACTGTCTTTGAAAAACATTATTTCCTGAGTGGAAAAAAAACTCTAGAAACTGAAGATACAGTCAAGTATCCCATGAGTACTGAATAAATACTCTTAACTCACTGGTAGGTGGATGTGTTTGAAAATGATTACTAAGGAACATACTGTGTTATTATTCAAGCTATCATGATGGGTATAGATTTAGTTCTTTAAAGAAAGCTTCTTATTTCTGGAGCAGTTGAATAAATTTATTATAATTTCCAGGGACCCAGTTCTTAAGCATGGAGTTATTTTAGTGCAATGCCAACACGTTCCTGTCTTGGCTTAGGTGATCTTTCAGGTGTGCTGGCAATTTGCATGATAAATTTTGCATGTATACATCTCCTCTCTCCTTTGCTGCAAAGGAAGCCAAGTAGTAAACAATCTTTCTTAGTAAATGTTTTGCTGAAAGAAAACACCTATTTACAAGTCAAATCACATGAGATCTTTGATAAGGAGAGGATGATAGGAAGGTTTATTTTACAATTTATGCTGAAATTTTACTGGGAGAAAATATATAGGCTGGTTATTTCCAGTTACACAATAAACAGATACTTCTTAATAGCTACCATGTAAAATAAACACTGCTAAGTGGTTGTAATATTTGACTTCATTCATTCATTCATATCAACTGACATCTATTATATGTGTACCATGTACCAGGTACTATGCAAGGAGCCAAAAATAAAAGAAAAATTTTAATTACAGCTACAAATAATTCACAGTCCAGTAAGAACTCAACAGAGTACACTGGCTTCTTCTAATTCTAAATAAAAATAGGGTCAGCATATGTCTTCACAGTTATGACAATTGGCAATGCCTGTTAATCTCTGGCCTCTCTTTATATTTCCTCTTGTCCTTTCTGCTGTGACTTTGCTTATAATCAATAGGACTATTAGCATAATTGGATATCTCAGCTAATAATCCAATAGGACAAATGCATAATTCTTAGGGTCAGTTTAGATGATTGCCCACAGCCCCCTTCTACTCAACCTCTGAAAATGCTGCAGAGTTCACTCCAGTGACCTACCATCCATAATCCCTTTGTGGCTGTTCAGATGTTTACACACATTGGTTACTTCATAGGAGCCCTACCTTTACAATAAAAGAGAAAGTATATGTGGCTGAAATGATGGTTAATTCTCATTTTAGTACTTGGACATCAAGCAGTTAGTTTACTGTTGCTGCTTTTGTAACTTGGAGGCATTCCATTCTACACCGAACACTTCTTTGGATAAAGTTCTCATCTTTCTAATACATTGTTAGATTAAAATAGTAATGGAAAAGTAATAATCTCTCCAGTCTACAGACAGCTCTTATACCACTACATGTCTATAGTATTGACATAACATTTTTATACATTTCTGTTTCAGTTATCTATTACTGTATAACAACCAACCTAAAACAACAAACACTTTATTTCCTTGTGATACTACAATACAGGCTAGGCTTAGCCAAGCACTCTTCTGTTAGTCTTGTCTGGGGTTACTGGTGTGGTTGTATACACTAGGACATCTGTATCTGTCTCTATTCCAGTAGTCCCAGGCTTCTCCCTATCCAAGTGTCCTGCATCCTCTCCACACTCTCTCTACAAGTTGGATGAGACTCAGACCTTTCAAGAGTTCTAGGACTTGTTAAAGCTTAGCCCCACCCAGAATTAAAATACATTACTTCCACCACATCCTATCAGTGAAAGCAATTCATGGAGCCCACCTAGATTCAAGGTGAGGAAACCACAAAGGAAAGTGAATACTTACAGGCCTGTTTCAGTGAAAGTCTCTAATGTAACAACTACATATACCTTGACTCAAATAATGCAGGTTTACACCTGCATTAGCTCTTTAGGTTGATAAGAATTTCAGGAGGGTAGGGTGAGCTCCTTAGCAAGGGGAGGGGATATCAGTCCTCCATGATGAGACTCCTACCTCTTTTGCACTGCATGGTTCTGACAGCACGTCATTTCTGGAAGTCACCTTATCTTTACTCATTCTGGCCCCTTTGTCTGGGACAGCTTTTCCACTTTTTTTTCCATAGAGCAATTTCTTAGGCAGAGAGAGAAAGAGAGAGAAGGAGAGAAAGCTCCCATGCTGTTGTGGGAGGGGATCCCAGAGAGGGAAATCCCAGCTTTTCCACTTTTTGACCTCTTGATAAGTCTTTCCTCTCAAAACTTCCAGCTCAGGCTTTATCTCCTGCAGGAAGCCTTTCCTGATGCTTTCAGGTTCTGTTAAGACCTGCTTCTGAGATTCTAAAATATATCCTGTGTTTATCTCTTTCATGGAACTTATACTGTAGTAAAATTTCTGGACATTTGTTTTATGAGTTTGTTTCATTAGCTACACTGTTTACAATCTGAAGTCAGGGCTGAGTCTTATTAATGTGATCATGTCATTCTGTAAGTGCCCAGTAATAATGTGTTAAAATGGAACTGGAACAGTAGGAGTGTATGTTGTATAATCTGATGTCACCCCAAATCTAGCATAATTCAATGCATATATTAGTGTTTTAATAAATATTGGATGGTTGGTTGAATACATAAATCTATTTCTCTTAGTCACTACACATAAACTCTTATTTCAGTAACCTGGTAAATCTTTAGCAAGCTTCGTAAACATTTCAATTCCTAGCTAGGAAAGAAGCAATATGCCTTGGGCACAACTTTTCAAGTAATATCAATGTTTAGCAGCATCAACCTTTTAGGCAGGCATAAATAGCTACAACTAAAAATTCATATCCTTCTGAAAATGCTGGCTAAAATTCTGAAGGAATGTATTCATGCTCTGAAACACAAAACTGTTCTCTTGCTTCTATAAAACAGAACAAAACCTGTGGGAAATCAAATTACTTTGCTAAGTGTGACAAATCCAAACTGCTACAGAGCAAGAGATAACATAAATTAACGGGTCTTGAGGCAAACACCGTGAGTTATTTTGAGGTGAGTGAAATCCTGTCTCCAACCTAAAACCATACTATGTTTCCATAGATCAAGTTTTTAGTTTTACACTTTTTAGAAAATTATTTATGTACAATAATTCAGCCACCTGAATGCCCTAAACAAATGTGACAGCAATAGGGCACCATTCAAGTACACAGTTGTATTTACTGGGCTTTCTTCAAGTACTTTGTGGTGGGCTGCATGTTTGTACTTGACGATTCCCCCGTAAAACCTAAAGGCAGAGATGCTAGAAGGGTTTGCATTGCTTGACTTGATAATTTGTTGCTAAGGCATTGAAACTAAATAACATACTCTACAGTTACCATCATTTTCCTTTTGTAAGAAGTGGTTCTAAGACATATAGTGGCAAGAATTCCTGTTAGGAGGTCGAAGAGTTGGTTTCTACATATGTCTTTGAAACTCCTTAGCTGTATGACTCTAGGCAAGTCACCTGACCTTAATGGATTTATAAGATTCCTCACTGATAAAGTATCACTAGATAACAAGTTCGAGGTGTTAGCAAAAATACTATCACTAGAGAGAGAAAATTTCCTTCTAGTTGTCTGTTGTTGTTTTTTTTCCCTCTAGACGATTTGATTTTCCACAGTTCATAGCTCTAGTACCTTATTGAGCTGAGGACTATCTTTAGAACTTTATTATTTTATACTACGTTTACAACCCTGGTTATTAGGAGTGTTTGCTAGATACCTTCAGCTACATGTAGCCCAGTCCCTCAGTCTTGGCTTCTGAAGTCACAATGTATGAAAAGCTGAATTAGGAGTCAGGAGGTCACAGACTAATTGCTTAAATTATCTTGTTTTCAGTTTCCTCATCTATCGATGTTGCTGGGCTTGATCCAAAAGTCATTGTGGCTGTAACAGTTTCTCATGTGAGTCTTAGGACCTGTATCCCCTCATGTTATGAAATGAGTAACTGAAGCCCTGAGAGACCATGTATGTGTGATTTGTCTCAAGCTTCACAGCTGGCTAATGGGGAACCATCTAATAGACACAAGAAAACTTCAAAATGTTAGATCCTGTTAGTCTCAGGTGATCCATCAGCATCTTAGTCCCCTAGGATCAGCTGGGGCCCTCAAGACTTTCAACGCGCAGTTAAGTAGTTGATATGTCTGTAATTCTAGTTTCTAGAATGCATTACTCATACTTCTGGAAACTTATCCAACAAAAATAACAGAATAAAACCACAACCCTGGATGCTAATTGAATACTTACCACCTGCCAGGCACTTTAAGTAAGTACATTACATACATTATTTTTTTGAATCCTCATGTGAATCCTATGAAGTAGGATTGCTCTCCAAATTTTATAAAGTCTAGATAAATTAAATAATTTACCAGGTTCACATCACTAGCAGCAGTATTAGTGGCAAAGCTGTACTCAGTTCACTCTGACTATAAAGACTATCACATTGATTGAGGATCCAAGATGGCCAAATAGGAACAGCTCCAGAGTGCAGTTCCCAGCAAGAACAACACAGAGGGTGAGTACCCACCACATTTCCAAACAAATTTTCACTGCCCACAGACCAGGAGATTCACGGGCTGAAAAGCACCATGAGTTTTCATCACAGCGGTTTTAGCTGGTGCTGGCTTGGCGCAGAGAAACTCACATAAATCTGGGTGGCTGTTTCAACTGGTGCCGGGAACGCCTGGGAGACAGAGCCACCCATTCAACTGAAAGGGAGGGGCAGAGACAGGGAGCCAGGGGATCTGGCTCAGTGGGTACCAGCCCCACAAAACAAGCAAACTGAAACGCTCTGATAGAGAGTTTCACAGCAAGCGCAGCTGGACTCAGGATGGTCCAGCTCAGTGGTGGGAAGGGCCACCACCACTACTGAGGCAGTTCACACAGCAGCTGGGCAGAGCCTGCGGCAGCTCAGCAACACCTCTGCTGGCAGACTGTGACTAGACTACTCCATGCAGGACAGGGCATCTATGAAAAAAGGCAGCAGTACAACAGGAACTTATAAATAAAACCAACCTTTCTAGGACAGAGCACCTGGGAAAAGAGACGGTTATGAGTTCCGCTGCAGCAGACTTAAAAGTAACTGCCTAGCATCTCTGCACCAAACAATGGAGCTCCCAGCACAGCACTTGAGTTCCTATAAGGGACAGACTGTCTCGTCAAGCAGCTCCCTGACCCCCTTATACCCAAAGAGACACTTCCTAAAGGAGAGATCAGGCCGACATCTGGCAGGTACCCTTCTGGGATGAAGATAACAGAAGAAGAAACCAGCAGCAACCTTTACCATTCTGCAGCCCCTGTGGGTGATCCCAAGGCAAGCAGGGTCTGGAGTGGACCTCTAGCAGTCCTGCAGCAGAGGGACCTGAAACTAAGAAACAGAAAGAAATAACTTCATGACCAACAAAAAGAAGTTCCTCTCAGAGGTCCCATCCAAAAGTCACCAACTATAAAGTCTACAGGTAGATAAAGCCACTAAGATGGGAAGAAATGAGCACAAAAAGGATGAAAACACCAAAAACCAGTATGTCTCTCCTCCTCCAAAGGATCACAACTCCTCACCAGCTAGGGATCAAAGGTAGATGGAGAATGAACCTGATGAATTGACAGAAACAGGCTACCTTCAGAAGGTGGATAATAACAAACTTCTCAAAGTTAAAAGAACATGTGCTAACCCAATGCAAAGAAACTAAGAACCTAAAAAAAAAAAAGGTTAGATGAGATGCTAATTAGAATAAACAACTTAGAGAAGAATATAAATGACTTGATGGAGCTGAAAACACAGCACAAGAACTTTGCAAACCATACACAAGTTTCAATAGCTGAATTGACCAAGCAAAAGGAAGGATATCAGAAGTCAAAGATCAATTCAATGAAATGAAACAAGAAGGCAAGAATAGAGAAAAAAGAGTCAAAAGAAATGAACAAAGTCTCCAAGAAATATGGGATTATGTGAAAAGACCTAATCTACGTTTGGTAGGTGTACCTGAATGTGACGGAGAGAATGAATCCAAGCTGGAAAATACTCTTCAGGATATTATCCAGGAAAACTTCCCCAACCTAGCAAGGCAGGCCAATATTCAAGTCCAGGAAATACAGAGAACACCACAAAGATATT
>CAUYQU010015540.1:0-88062 GCA_963574635.1 Cheracebus regulus
TGAGGAGCTGCGATCCTCTGTAGGAGGAGAGGCATTCTGATTTCGGGTGTTCTCAGCCTTTTTGCACTGGTTTCTTCCCATTTTTGTGGATTTATCCACCTGTTGTCTTTGTAATTGCCGACTTTCAGATTGGGTCTCTGAGTGGACGTCCAGTTTGTTGGTTATGAAGTTTTTTCTGTTTCTTAGTTTTCCTTCAAGGGGGCGCCCTTTCCTCACAGAGCCGGGCCTTCCCAGGTTCAGCTGTGCTTGCTCTCAGTCCTCAGCGCTTCCAATTGCTGTTCTCCTTGTGAGAATGGGACCAGTGGAGCCTTTGGGCACCCAATCCGTACACTCCACACCGAGAAGTGCCGCGCCGGTCAAAAGAGTCGCTCTGGCGACCCGGGTGGCTCCTTCGCCGGGAATCTGCCAGTCTGTGGGCATCAAAAATTCGTCTGCAATTGCAGCATCCACTTGCTCTCTGCGCTTTCACTGGAAGCTATAATCCTAAGCTGCTGCTACATGGCCATCTTGGATCTCTCTCAACATCATTTTTTATTTCTCTTCACCTAAATTGCCATTAGCTAACCTTGGTCCATAAAGAAAATTGAAATTTAGAGCTCTTCAAGATTCCTTACAAAGTAACTCCTGACATCTTTGTTGAACCCTCACAACTTAAAGCAAGTGAGCCCTAGAGATTATACGGCTGGAACGCCTCTTAGCAAATTCAAATATGTCTTTAATTGTAATTATGTCATAATTATCAAGGACTAAAACTCTGCTCAAAGATTAATTTATTCTTGTTATTTTTAAACTGAGGAAATGAGGTAGCATAAGCACTCATTTGATATCAGTTAAGAACTGGATCTAGTCAATGGTAACAGAGACTAGTATTACTAGCAGCTTTGGTGTACAGGTAGTGTAACCAGGTTTTGGGGGGGCGGTATTAGTGAGGTACAGTTCCTCCAAGAGAATGTTGTGGGTTCTTCGTCTCCGCCCTCTTAAGGATAAGGGAAGGGACCACTGCAGGTATGCGGTAAGCTTGTAAAAGTAAATACCGGAACCAAGAAGTGCTGCCAAAAGGTGATTTTATTGAGGTAGAGAAAAGAGAAGAAAAGGAGAAGAGAAAGACTTCCATGAAAAGTGTGGAAGGGGATCCCAGAGGGGAAATCCAGGAGGGGAAAGGGAGCGCCCACTATGTGGGAGGGGATCCCAGGGAGCTGGAAATTCAGCGTGGGTAAAGGAGCAGGGGAATTTATCCTGGGAGAAATTCCCACCTTCCCAAGTTCCTCTGGCCAATGAAAGGAGTTCCTTTAAACTTCCACTGGGGTGATTTGACTCTTAGTTTCTTTCTGCACCCGCAAAATTCAAACATAAACTGTTAAATCTCCCAGATGGAGAGAGATGGGAAGGGGGCATGGCGCTGGGAGATTCTGGCCCTTAAAATACGCCCCCTTTTGGACTTGGCAAGAGAATATATTCCCTCAGTAGGACTCTCTTTCCCTCTCTCTCTCTATCATCACACACACACACACACACACACACACACACACACACACACACACACAGAGCGAAAAGCTAGTCAGGCTCAGATTGGATTGATGGATCCAGAAAGATATCTCAATTACCCCTAGGTTCCATTAACAAAATCACAAAGTAGCTACTAGTGTGTAAGCCGTCTGCCAGGAAAGAGTTAACTTAACAGTTCTGAGTTGTTCAAACGGTGCACATGCCTATACTAAACCTGTCTTTATAGCTAGACTGGCCCCATTGGCTTTTCCTGGTCATTGAGCTCTTTGTTCTAACTCATTATTATTTTGCTGTTTTTCGTGGACCTTCTACTACACTGTACCAGCTTTTCTGGATAAACTGCACAAACCAAGTAATTTATGCTAAACACCTGCTTTTCTTTGGGGATTTGGAGAGACTATGGAAGTCCTAGAGGCATTAAATGCCTGCATGCCCAACCCCCAATAAAAACTGTGGACTTTTAGGTTCAGGCACAGGTGAGTTTCTCTGACAGAAAACATTTTACACATTTTTTCTTCTAGAAAAATTAAACATATCTTGTATAACTCCACCCAGAGAAAAATCTTAGAAACTTAAGACTGGTTGTTTTCAGACTTTGTCCCACACACCATTTCCTTTTGCTGATTTTGCATGGTATCATTTTTGCTTAATAAACCATAATGAAGAAAATATAAACTTCTAAGTTCTGTGCGTCATTCTAGCAAATCAAATAATCAGAGGGTGGTTATGGGACTGCCAACATACTACCATATTGACATTTGAGACAGTAGAAAGGAAAATGCAGGGAGTGTATTTTCCTCACACAATATCTGTTTAAGTCTCAATTTGTTCCATCTTTATCTTCATCTGAGCACAATGGCCAGGGTTACGTTGGTAAGAAAAGAATAAATATTGGGTAGTCAGACAACTGTCTTTTTTGCCCACCTAAATAACGATGTACATATTTTTTCCCACCTACACATGGCAGAAACATAACCTTCCCTTAAAGAAAACAATTCCAAAATCTCATACAGTTTCTGCATAGAGCTCAGGCCCAGAATCTCTGCATTACATACAGGTAGGTGAATATCATGTCTAGGTTTGGCTTCTGGAACCTATGGACTCAATAATTTCAGAGGAGAATAAGAAACTGTAGTAGTCAAATGTCATCTGATAGAAATCACCTGAGGTCTGGCTCTAGTAGTGGAATATGTTCCTTCATTAGCCAGTCTGAGGGTCCCTGAGTGAGTGATTTCTTGGATAGGTTATCCCCTATTCACTTTCCTCCAAGGTCTTGGCTCTCAGGATTCAGGAGATCACAGGGAAAGAAATCTGCTTGCTCAGGATCCCTGCCATGTCTGAGTTGAGCACTGAACATCTCATGGGGTCTGTCCAGTATGCATGGCTCACTTCTAACCATTGCAATTTCAAAGGCCCTGATATTCCTTTGTAAATTTAAGTATCATATCTCATTGAGTCAAAGGTTTGTGATTTATTTGGCAATATGGTTGTATGAAACATAAGACGTTTCTGGTATATTTGTTTTTAATCATCATGATGAGAGGTCATGTGAATGGACTATTTTTGTCAACGTTATTACATTTCTGCCATTCCTTATGAAGCTTGTATACCAAGGAAAGCAAAAATATTGTGTATCCCTGCCCTTTAGAAGATTACAACCTGTGATGAGATAATATGTAATATGTCAAAAATAAATTAGAGAGTACTACTCGCAGCAATTAAGCAAGAAGGAAAAAAGGACATCTCAATAGAAAAATAAGTGAAACTATTTATGTTTGCTGACAATATGATCTATACCTAGAAAACCCTAAAGACTCCACCAAAAACCTCCTTGAACTGATAAAAGAGACTTCAGTAAAGTTTCAAATACAAAATCAATGTAGAAAATCAGTAGCATTTCTATACACCAATAATGTTCAAGCTGTAAGCCAAATAAAAAACACAATCCCACTTTAAATAACCTGGAAAAATAAAACAAAATACCTAGGAATACATCTAACCAAAGAGGTAAAAGATCTCCTCAAGGAGAACTACAACAAAACAGTTCTGAAAGAAATAAGACATGACACAAACAAATGGAAAAGCATTCCATGCTCATGGACTGGAAGAATCGATATTATTAAAATAGCCATACTGCCCAGTGCAACCTACAGATTCAATGCTATTTCTATCAAACTACCAACGTCATTTTTCAAAGAATTAAATAAAACTATTCTAAAATTCATATGGGGGGGTTTCCAGATGCACAACTAGATACAGCTAAGAAGTACCACTCCCACTTAGAGCAACCAGGATTTCAACTAAATCAACAAAATTTGAACAGATCTTCAGAGAGAAAACACCAAATGTGGATGGAGATGCAGACGCTGAAGCTAAAGAGGGAGGAAGCTGGTAACTCTGTGTGAGATAAGGTTTGTTTTCCACCCTGAACACCCACTGGGGAAAGAATGAGTGAAGGAACCAGGGAACTGCTGACTTTTACCATAAACTCCTGGGATCCCAGCTGCAGGGGATGCCACTCGCCGAAAAGATATTTGAGCTCAAAGGAAGATCTCCCCAGAGATTACGTGGAGATGGGGCTTCAGTAGGCATGGAACTGGGGACTTCTGTGCACAGGATAGCTCTGGTGGAGCCTAGCCATAGATGTCCAACCCCAGGGTTGCCCATCTCCCTCTGAGAGGTTCTGGCCCTAGCTTACCACCAGAACAGGAGAGAGCAGGGCCAGATTCCCCCATGGGACTAGGGTACATATGTCATGCAGGCCTGCCTGCCATCCCCTGCCAGGGCTCCTGGCTGGCTGCCCCACAGGTGTGTGTACACAGTGCACCCTCTGCTGCCCAGCTTGGATGTTTTGCTTTACCTCAGTGCATTCCAGTAGCCCGCAAGCCCTTCAGATCTCCTAGTGCACCAGGAACCAACCCTGAAGGTCCAGAGGAGGAAGCCACAAGCAGATCCTGCTGCCCCATGGCTGTGATTCATATCTCTGGAGTGCCAAACTAGGATCTGTGCCCAGCACGTGGGTGGAGAAGCTCACACTCTTAGAAAACTGAGAAGACCGAGTCACACAGGTTCATGGGCTGGTGTGGGAACTGGGCATGCCTCTCTCCATAGGGCTGTTCTGGTAGGTGTGTGGCCAATCTCTCCATGCTGCACCATGGCCTGAAACACCTGAAAACAGCAATAACAACAACAACAACAAAACATGGGCACAATGCTAGTGATCAGAGGTAGCCTCCCCAAGGCCTAGGAGTGGAACTGATGGAGGAGTCATCTGTCTCCCGTTTATATCACCAAGCACAGCTGCAAACATGAGGATACACAAATGACCCACATGGCTAAGTAAGAGCCTATGCACTGTCCATTGCTCTCAAGCATCATCTTGTAGATCACAGCCCAAACTACAACATAAAAAACCAATTTGCTATTTCACTCCCCTCCAAAACCAAAGGCAAGAATGTAATAACATGCAAAGAAACAGCATTTTATTTTATTTTATTTTTTTAAAATTTTATTTTTTATTGCATTTTAGGTGTTGGGGTACATGTGAAGAACATACAATATTGTTGCATAGGTACACACGTGGCAGTGTAATTTGTTGCCTTCCTCCCCTTCACCTATATCTGGCATTTCTCCCCATGCTATCTGCCCCCAACTGCCCACCCCCCACTGTCTCTCCCCTATTTCCCCCCAACATACCCCAGTGTATAGTGCTCCCCTACCTGTGTCCATGTGTTCTCATTGTTCAACACCCGTCTATGAGTGAGAACATGCGGTGTTTGATTTTGTGTTCTTGGGTCAGTTTGCTGAGAATGATGGTTTCCAGGTTCATTCATGTCCCTACAAAGGATGCAAACTCATCGTTTTTGATGGCTGCATAATATTCCATGGTGTATATGTGCCACATTTTCCCTGTCCAGTCTATCATTGATGGGCATTTGGGTTGGTTCCAGGTCTTTGCTATTGTAAACTGTGCGGGTTCCTCATTTATTAAATGGAGAAAACAATTCCTGCCTTACCGTCATGAGTGTTAAAAGACAAAAGTCATTCTTATGAAACATCTTTTGTCTGGCCCCCACCCGCCTTTTTTTTTTTTTTTTTCAGCTTTCCTATGAATGGAGAATGAATTAGTAGTGCCAGTGCTATTAAGGGGTCATCCCTCAATTTTTATGTCCTTGAGCCTTTTGATAATGTGACAAACAGAACCTGCTCACTAGAAGATACATGCATAGAATTCCATATACCTAAAGGAAATGAAATCAGTACGTCAAAGAGATAGCTACATGCCTGTGTTCATTGCAACACTATTCACAGTAGCCAAGATATGAAAGCAACCTAAATGTCCGTCACTGAGTGTATGCATAAAGAAAATGTGGTATAAAGACACAGTGAAATATCATTCAGCTTAAACAAAAACAAAACAGGAAATCCCATCATTTGTGACAACCTGGATAAATCGGGAGGACATTATGCCAAGTGAAACAAGCCAGAGACAGGAAGACAAATACTACATGATCTCACCTATATGTGGAATCTTAAAAGGTTGAAATCACAGAAGCAGAGAGTAGAATGCTGGTTACCAAGAGCTGGGGGTAGTGGAGAGGGGTGGGACAGATGTTGATCAAAAGAAATACAATTTCAGCTAGATAAATATGAGTTCAGGAGATTTATTACACAGCATGGTGACTACAGTTAATAACAATATATTGTATATTTGAAAAATACTAAGACGGTGGGTTTCGAATGCTTTTATCACAAGAGTAAGTATGTGAGGTGATGGATGTGCTAACTTGCTTCATGTAATCATTCCACAGTGTGTACATGTATCAAGACACCATGTTAGACATCATAAATATATGTAATTATTATTTGTCAACTAAAAATAATTTAAATGACACTTTGGGGCCTACACACATCTGTTCATGTTTCTACTCCCAATTATGAAACTTCCTCAAAGATTCCTCTGCTGTGATGAATGATGACAAGCATGTGATCCCTATCATGATTGCGTAAGAATGGCTTTCCACCTCTGGAGAGTCACATGTGCCACTGTTTCGAGGGAGCTTTGGACTTTTCCCTTAGCATTGTTTCGGATTAGAGTAAAATAGAAATTAGTATAACCAAGTATGAAATCAATTTGTTTACTGGTTCGTCTTAAGTGGGGTGAAAATCTGTATATTTTATATCTTTTCTTCAAATGATTCCTGAAAGTCCTAACATGCGTCTCTGCTTTCTGAACTGTCTTCCCATTTTTTTCCTATTAATTTGACCTTTATTTCTTTTCTTTACAAAATCTTAAGGTTCTTTTTTGCTTGGACTCCCACAAATCACAGTTCCCACATAGTGGAACCTGACGTTGTCTCGGCTGTGGCTTGGACCACCTTATGTATTGTTTCAATACATTTTAGTTAGAAAAGGACTCGCGAACTCCCCTAGGGAGCCACGGCAACCCTGCTGTGCTGGCCTCTGTCCTGCCCCCAGTGCAAGCGTCCCTGGCTCCGGGCCTCTGCAGGTTTGCAAGGTGAGTTATTGGCTCCTTTTCACATTCATATTTCAGCCCAAATGACATCTCCTTAAGGGACATTTCTTTCCCTTGATCTAAAGGAGCCTCCGAGGATCACCTGAGATGCCTGCTTTCTTCATTCAAATTATAATAATCCTGCAGTTTCTTGTTTGTTTGTTACTTATCCCCCCTATCCCACCAAACAAACGGCCTTGGGAAGAAGTCCCTGGTCTGTTACTGTGAAGGCCCCGTCCCAGCACCTGGCACCTAGTAGACCCTTGAGAAATGCTTTCTTTCCTCAGAAACTGCCCTGAGAATATTTTGAAGTAACTAATGAGATTCTGTATATATTTTAATACACAAAACTAGCATAATTACCCTAGCAGAACTGTAGAATGTAGCTTATTGAGAAAACAAATGGAACACTTCCTCATGATAAATTGAACTGTGCGAAGTGCATATGCAGTGACAAATGTTTCATAGGTTATGAGTGCAGCAACAAAGATGGAACAGTTTTAATTTTGGCTGTGGTTTGACACTTGAGAAGACCAGCAATTACTTAGAATTTTTTTTCTGCCTCTCTCCTGACTGACATCTTTCTTGTAAATTATAAGGGAAAAGTAATTTTTAAAAATAAAAATTACATTGCTTACAGAATTTTCCTCCAAATGATCATATAAAAATCTCTTTTGGCCAGTTGCAATGGCTCACACCTATAATCCCAGCACTTTGGGAGGTTGAGGCAGGTGGATCACCCGACGTCAGGAGTTCGAGACCAGTCTGGCCAACGTGGTGAAACCCCATATCTACTAAAAATACAATAATTACCAGGATGTGGTGGCATGTGCCTGTAATACCAGCTACTCAGGAGGCTAAGGCTGAAGAATCTCTTGAACCCAGGAGGCAGAAGTTGCAGTGAGCAGAGATCGTGCCAGGCACTCCAGCCTGAGTGACAAGAGCGGAACTTTGGTTCAAAAAACAAAAACAAGAACAAAAACAAGAAAACTTTCCTAAGCTGCAGGCTAGTATAGAAGTAGAGGTGTTTCGGGACCAAGCAATGATGAATTTGAGTTCATGAATATTCAGGAAAAGTCAGTGATGCTTCCTCCTCTAAGATAGATTAATGCTAATAAAACTCTCAAGTTTAGGATGAACTGCCCACCTGGGTTCAAGTTCCACATTCCTCCCATTGCACAACTCAATTCAAACCCTCTAAAACTCAGTTTTATTATCTACAACCTGCCCTTATATTCTTTTTCTCACAAGATGGTTGTTAATAGCAAACAGTAAGATGCATGGGTAAGTTCAGCATAAAGGTTTATTATGTTATTGTCTCATGGATGTAACAGTGCTATGAATACAGTAGATGCTTAATGAAGAGCTGTTTATTATTGCCTTTATCTCTTTCAATGGATATTCTGAAGCATTTTCTAATACTTGAATCAAACATTGGGGAAACTGGCATCAGGCTCAGAGGAGTAATAATAAAGGAGGGATTCCCTGAGTGGGATGCAGGCCTAAGTGATTTGGGTCTAAGGGCCAGATTCAAGCCCTATGGTGAAGCTGCCCTTCCTAAGTGCCCCACTGGGAACACAAGTGGGGTAGGCTGAGGTTTCCTCATTTGTGTCTTACAGGCTCCCATGGGCATTGGTTTTGTTCACAGTCCAACTGTCTGGGGTTACGGTAAGATGTTCAGCCTCATTGATTGGGATATGAGGCCAAAGTTTGACACCAACTAATTAGTAACTACTGAATGTAACAGTCTTTAACCTAGTGCTTACCTTTGGCAAGGGAATTGGGAACAATTTGTACCCCAGGGAGGCAATTTCCAGCCTGGAATATTGTCAGCTGCTTCAGCCTAACAATATGAAATATTAGTACATTTGATCAGATCTAGAAAATCTTCAAATCACTGGCTGGAGTCAAGGTTCAGCAGAGAAACAGAACCAGCTGTGTGTGTATGTGTGTGTGTGCGTGCGTGTGCACACACACACATAAATAGATTTATTTCAAGGAATTGGCTCATATGATCATGAAGGCTGGCAAGTCTAAAATCTGTAAGGTGGGCCAGCAGGCTGAAGAGCCAGGGAAGAGCCCACGTTGTGGTTAAAGTCTGAGGGCCATCTGCTGGAGAACTTGCCCTTGCTCAGGAGAAATCAGTCTTTTTTTTTTTTTTTTTTTTTCTGCTGAGAACTTCAACTGATTGGATGAAGCCCACCCACATTAGGAGGGACAGTCTGTTTTGCCCACAACCTATTAATTTAAATGTTAACCTCATCCAAAGCACTCTCACAGGCACACCCAGAATACTGTCTAACCCCATATCTGGGCCCTGCGGCCCAGCCAATTTGACACATGAAGTTACTTGTCACATTGGGCTTCTGGGGAACTCTTCTTGGTCAGTTGATATTTTTCTAGTATAATTGCTTCCTCTCACAGTTCAGGCCTTGACTATCCGCCAGTGTCACTGGAGAATGGTGCACCAGCAAGAGGGACAGCAGTCCCTCAGTTCCTCAGTTTCCTCATCTGGAAAGGGAGCAGTGCTGCCCTTGGTACTCAATGGCTGTTAGCACGTGCTGGTTCTCTTCTCCAAAGCACACTGCAAGGGCCCTGCTCAAATAACATCGGGACTGCCAGCTGGGGCCTGGGATTCCAGGACTCTCCATTTACAAATGGGAAACCTCACAGGGGAGTCAGGATGGCACAGGGATAGAAATCAAATCTCTGACTGCTGGTCCACGGTGACTTCCTCTCCATCGGCCTTCACTCGGCATGAAATCACTGATGAGACTTCCATGACATGGGTGAGGACTCCACTTCTTCTTAGATTTGTCTGATACAACAGAGAAGAACCAATTTCACCAAGTGTCAATGCAGCTTCTAAAATTAATTCCAAAATCTGTACTATCCCTTTGTGTTCACTTTATGTGTTTGATTCCTGAGGAAATATAATGTTAACTGAAAAAAAAAAAAAAAAGGTTCTGCCCATGCCCACTCATACTCCTTAAGAACAAAGTCTAGGTTGGTTGCCAAGAGTGAAGAAAGATCAAATACAGATACAAGACAAACTAAATTTAGTTACAGTTTAGATGACTAAAATACTGTCTACAAGGCTTGAGGAAGAGGGTCCCTGGGTTCATAGTTTGAATCAATGCAGTGATGGAATGTATTGGCCATTTAATCTACAAACAGGAGTGGAGGATTAGAATAATCGGAATAATAGACCGATTGCAGACTTTTCCTTCTTTAATCAACATCTGGCTATCTGTGAACAACAGCCACATAGTGCAAAGCATACTGCTTCTTCAAACTTGCCTCCTTTGCTGTCTGAAAATGGACTGGTGTGACTAACATTCAGTTACTCTGTGGCATGCTGAAATAGCCGTCTCAAGATTTTCTTCTCCAAGATCATGATTAATGGGACAAATAGCATCGGGTCCCGCCCTGGCTTGCCCGCTGGCAACATGAGCAGTGCCCTTGCTTGTGGATGACGCATGGCTCAGGCAGCCGGAGCTGCGGCCCTGCTCATGCTGCCAGGCGAGGCCCTGGACTGAGGCCAAATTTGGTGATGGGCATTTTCACTCTGGGGGGCATCAGGACAAGCTGACAGGCAGAGGCTGCAGTAGGAGGGCTGAGGGTCTGATGGCCCACGCCCCGCCGTTGAAGGGCCGCCAAGGGCAGATGGGTAGGGTTTGGTGAAGGTCCCAGGAACCAAGGTTTTAGTCCAGGAAGTTAGTTTAAGTCGAGGAAAGAAGGGACCCGGAGCACGGAAGGAAAGTCTGTCCGGTAGCAGGAATGGCTTGATTTCATTTTACAATAGTTCTTAATGCTTTTGTTCTTATTATTTTTATTTGACAAGTAAAATTGTATATATTTATGATGTATAAAACCATGTTTTGAAGATGTGCACATTGTGGAGGTGTTAAATTTGGCTAATCAGCGTGTACATAACCTTACCTAGGTATTATTTGTGGTGAAAGCTTTTCAGATCTACTCTGCCAGTAATGTTGAAGTGCACAGCGTGTTGTTATTAAGTATAGTCACCATGCTGGACCGTAGCTTTCTTGCTGAATAGTCTTGGCTCTTTCCACACAGTGAGCACCACCTCGCAAGGCAGTCACAGGCACACCGCAAGCACCGAAGGCATTCTGGGCCCAGAGGGCAGCACGGAGCTCAGTGCCAGGTCCACGAGCTGCGAGGTTAGGACCATCTCCTAAATTCTCAGTGTATTGTTTCCTCATCTTCACAGTAGGGACACCAAACCCCACTTGTAGGGCTGCTGAGAGAATTGAGCCAGAAAATAGCCGGGCCCTGGCACAGAGCTCAGTGTGTGAAGTCTGCTGAATCTGCCGTGCAACTGAATCCACAGGCAATTCTCCAGAAAGAGCACCAGAAAAATGCTCAACACCTAGTGCTTAAGTCAAAGATGTAACAAATGAGGCTGGAAGGGAACATTCATATCTTGCATCCATTTATTCAGTGGGCTTGGATCCTTACAACACCCCACTGAGTCCTTGTTGTGACTTTGAGTGCTAGTGAGCTTGTCATCTCTCCTTTCCCTCTCCTTTTCCTTTAAAAAATTCTTTCTTAGCTATTTATCGAGCACTTACTACCTGCCAGGCAGAGTTAGGCACAAGGGATATCATGGCAAGAGAAACAGAAGTGTACCTATCCACAGGCACATTTGGAGGGAAGGTTAATGTCATGGGAGTTTTCCTTAGTTCAGCTAAAGGCAGGGTCCTTGTCACACAGCCACGAAAACTTAGGCTTGCAGATGAAGGGTGAGAAAAATGGGATTTATTGGGCAAAAAGAAAAAAAAGGGGGGAAACAGAGACTCTTAGTGAAGCGAGATGGTGTGCTTCTTGCCTGTGGGCTTCCCGCCTCACAGATTGAATCCCAGGTTCTATCCAGAAAGCGGAGGGGCCAGGCCTCTCTCTGCTGCAGACAGGGTGGAACTTCTGTGGCTCCACCCCAGTGCACAGGCTGGTTGGAGTTTCTCTGGGGGCCCTTTCCCACCTGGCTGTCTCAGTAAGGGATGCATTGTCTCTGGAAGAGGGATTGAGTCAGCCAAGGTGGGGAGAGCTGGACAGCTGAGATGAGCTGGGTGTGGGTGGGGCGTGGATGTGATGCCAGGATGCAGGGAACCCAGAACTCGAATCCCCACTCATCCTGAAGGCCAGCAGTTCCTGACACAGAGATGCTGGATATTTGGAGAAGGCTCTGGGTGTCAGCTAGAGAACTATGTTTAGCATACTCTTTAGGGGGAATCCCCTGGTCTCTTGGCATGGATTTACGCACCTAGTTGGAAGTGGCCCAGCTTAGAAGTAACTCTGGGATAGGAGCCAAGTGCAGGAATTCTGCTCCCCAGGACCTTTTAATGTGCTTGTTTCTGCCTCTTCCCACCTGGGGTCAAGCACATACCCTTTGTTCCCATGGAGGGCCACTCTCTGTCAGGGTGGGCTGGTGGCAGCAGGCTGATTCTGTCCCTCACTGCTCACTCCCCAGCTCAGGGACACCACGTCCTAGTCCTGGACTCAGTGGCTCTGCTGCCACCACAGCCAGACAGAGGCAAACTTGTAACCCTTCTGTGACCTTGGCATTTTCCTTCTTGGTGTTTTTATTGCAGATGAGTTGTGTCAGTCGAGGTGTTCTTCCTCATGTCTGAGCATCTATCAAGGCCCCGTCCCATCCGCTTTATCTCTGTGCCCTAACTGTTGTCATGCTTTCTTTCACATGTGATCATGAGTTCCTCCCAATTGGGGTTAAATCAAAGATGTAACAAATGAGGCTGAAAGGGAACATTCATATCTTGTATCCATTTATCCAATGGGCTTGGATCCTTACAACACCCCACCTTTCTTTAGACCAATTCATTTCAGAAAACCCCTCTTTCACTTACTTTCTCAACATATGGATTGGTTTGGGGTGGACCGTATGTTCCATTGATCCTGCTATTGCTCCTGTTAGGGCATCGACCACGCTGTCAGCTCCAGGATGGGGTTTTGGGTGTGTGCATCCTGAGGACGTCAGTCTTTTCTCTGAACTGTGTGCATCCTGAGGACGTCAATCTTTTCTCTGAACTCTGTGCATCCTGAGGACGTCAATCTTTTCTCTGAACTCTGTGCATCCTGAGGACGTCAATCTTTTCTCTGAACTCTGTGCTGATGATCTGGCCTCTGGGCTGCTCAGTCCTCCTGAAAATGTGGTCTCCAGTCCAGCAACATCAGCCTCAACTGGCAACCTTTTGGAAATGCCAGCTCTTGGGCTCCTCCCCTGTCTGTAGCGTCTGCAGGGGCTGTTGGGAATCCGGGCTGTGTCACAGAACAACCTTAAGAATGGCTTTAGCAGCTGTGCATAGGGAGGATGGATGCCAGAAACAGCAGGGGCGTTATCTGAAGTCGGGGAGGCCCTTGAAGTTAGGGGCTCCATTCAAAGGCTGTTAATTGCTCAGACAAGAGAATGTGAGGGCCCAGAGCAGGCCTGGGAAGATGTGGGTGGGTCTACGACATGTTTACAAAAGTAATGGCCCACCCTCGGTGATAGGGGGACAGCAAGGCCAATTATTCCTGGACTTGCTTACAGCATGACTGTAAGGGACTCTGCTCCTGCAGGGCCTCCTGGGCGGCTGCTCAGCCTCATCCAGCCCCTTCCAGCTTCTTCATCAGGGTTTGCCACCATCTTCTTCCTCCAGCTTTGCTCAGCAGCTTGACTAGGAATCTGATTCCTACCTGCTTCTTCCGTGCATGTCTGAGGAGGGATTAGTTTGTTTTGACCCAGTCTTAGGGCTTGTCCCAACTGCCACACCTTGTCCTCCTGTCTGTGCCTCCCTGCTTGGCCTTCTTTCTGACCTCTTCCGTCCATACCGCTGTGGGTTTCTCTTCAGCACTCACAGGTCATCAGGGCTAGAAGGGAACTGCCGTATTTTCTTAGAAAATAATATAACCCACTTTGTTTTCCATTGTCTCTGTTTCCACAGTTACCTCATAGGCATGTCGAGATAACTATATTTTATGCTTGCAATTAATTTGTGAGTTATTAAGAGACTGGTGATGATAGCTCTCTCTCCGTAGCTCTTGTAAATCTCTCTCTCTCTTTCTCTCTCTCTCTCTCTGTCTCTCTCTCTCTCTCTGACATCTGGTTTCCTCTTGGAATCTTCTTTCTGGACACATGAAAATAAAGGATGGAGTGGGATGCAGTGTGTTAATAGGGGTTGGGCTAGGATATAGGTCACCAAGATTTAAGTCTGCTGTTGTTTTGAGTTTTGATTGCTCTAAAAGGGCAAAGGAAAAAAACAGGTTTTCTCATGGGATTTTTGCCATTAGCACACCAAATTGAAGCCAAATCTGCTTTTCTGGGGAGGGCTGACTTTTGTTTCCTCTCTTGGTCAGAAACCAGATTTTATTTAATTTCTTAAGGAATTAAAGTTTCTGCAAAATTTGAAAGAAGATGGTATAACTCAGCTTTGTTTCTTGACATGGGCAAGTGTTTGAGAATTCTTTTTGATGTAATCAAATAATTTTCTCATTTCTATTATAATAAAACAAAGAAAAAACCCAATATCATAAAAATGCACATTCCTTCTGCCCCAGGAAATAGATTCCTGAACAATTACAGGAAAGAAACTTTTTTTTACCAATTAATACATTCTTCATTTGTTACTCTAAAACATTCAGTCACTCCCACTCTCTGAAGAATGGAAGAAAGCTAGAGAGAAAGGTCCACAGCACACGGATCATGAACAGAGATGCGGAAGTTGACCCCGTGTGTGATATGTGAGTGTTCAGCAATCGTGTTTCATCCTCACTGAGCAACAGAAAGACCCGGAGCCCTGGGATCCCTGTTGTCAGTGTATTAGTCCATTCTGACACCTGTCAAGGTGGGCAATTCATAATTCATAAGTTTGTACATTTATAAAATGTATTAGTCCATTTGCACATTCTATCAAGACTGGGTAATTTATGAAGGAAAGAAGTTTAATTGATTCACAGTTCCACATGGCTGGGCAGGCCTCAGAAAACTTACCTGCAATCATGGCTATGGCGAAAGGGGAAGTAGGCACCTTCTTCACAAGGCAGCAGGAGGGAGAAGTGAAAATACAGAAAAAAAACCCTGCCGCTTTTAAAACCATCAGATCTCATGAGAATTCACTCACTGTCACAAGAACAGCAATGGTAAAAACATCCCCATGATCTAATTACCTTCCCTCTCAACATGTGGGGATTACAATTTGAAATGAGATTTGAGTGAGGACACACAGTCAAACCCTATCAGTCAGTATCTCCCATCGCTGCTGGCAGTGATGCAGAGTGACAGAGTCTTGGCACCGTGGATTTCCTTTCTCGCACACCTACGTGAACCCACTCAAATATGAGCCGATGTTAAAGCTTGAGAAGCTTGCATTTATATCTTACCTGTGATATCAGTGTGTTCTCTAACACATTTGTACTGAGCACCTGTTTTATAAAAGCCTTGTTGGAAGCATTTGGGATACATTATTGAACAAAATTCATCCCCCTTTTTATAGTTTAGATTCTACCAGGGGAAAAAAAGCCCCCAAACCATAAAAGTAATGCACGAAGGAATTACATGATATTTAGAACAGATGAGTAAAAAGGGAAAGAAAGGATAAGATGAAAACATATAGCCGGAGAAGAGGCTATATGTTTTAGTCCATGAGTGAGGCTGGGCTGGAGGGAGGCACATTTGCTAGAAATGATCTGATTAGTTCTCATAAGAAGCTGAGATTGGAGCAAATACTTGAAAGAGACCAGAGAGGGCATTCTGAAGCTCTCTGCAGGTGGAGGGTCCCAGGCAGACCTACCAGAAAGAGGGGAAAGGGCAGCAGGTGAGCCTGAGGAGATGGGAAGGGAGCATCGCTTATGCATGCATTCATTAAGATTTAAAATATACTGCATGGAACATATTAATACTCACAATTACTTTTATCTATTTGAAATAAATTATACCTTTCGGTTACACACCTCTTTAATTACATCTTTCTGATGATTTGGCTTCCCTTATCAATTCCTTTTTTTCGCAGAATTCACTCACAAAATTCCTTGCAGATACAGTGTGTTATCCATTCCATTGAAGTGTATCTTCTGTGGCAATCACATCCTGCTGGTTCCACATGCATCATCAGAAAGTGAACCTGTGAGTCACAGTGATGCTCCAGGCTCCACGTGTGAGCAATCGTGCAAGCACTGACTCCTAGCGATGGAAGAGGCCCAAGATTGCCTGGTGCGAAAGTCCCTCACTGGCATCCTGTTAGATGGTACCACAGTGCATGTTTGAAACGTAGGTTCAGAGCTGTGCCCTTGGATGTCATTATCACTGTTGATACTTGTGTCCAGAACAACTCTAGGGGCACCATACGCACGCACCGTCTGGAGCTGTGTGCCACAGCCTGTGCCTCTATCTGATATCTGTGACTGATATTACTCTCTAAGTGCCAAGAAGACACTCAAGATGTTTACGTCTGAGTTGAAGACCATTTACCTCCACCAAAGTGTCCCTGGAGAGTGGCCAAAGTCAAGTTTCAATTTCTCTGTAAGAATTATTTTTATGTTTTATCTAACCGTAAGGGCCAAGCAGTTCCTCACCAGTGTCTTGAGTGCCTCCTCTGACAGAGAAAACATTATTCCTTCTATCTATGACAGCATGGGAAAGGCAGTTCTTCCTCATGTTGAGTCACATACAGTCGATTTGTCTGTGACTTCCCCACATTGGTCCTGGTCCTGCCCTTCTGGGCTTCCCTTGGACTGGAATCTCAAAACGCAGAAACACACCGCACTTCCAAGCATTTGCTCACTTTCCCTTTTCAAACCTAAGGCAAACCTGTGGATGAGCAGGCATGAGTCCTCCTCTCACCTTACAAATGGAGAAACTGAGGCTCAGAGCAGGTGCCCCAACCAAACACCAGGTGCCTCCCAGTTCCTGTGGCTCTCAGCCCTGGGCACTACTCTCGCAGCTCAGCTTAGGATGGGCAGAGGGAAGGAGAGTGATATGGTTTCACTATGCCCCACCCCCTAAATCTCACCTTGAATTGTAGCTCCCATAATCCTCACATGTGTGTGGGAAACCCTGTGGGAAGTAATTGAATCATGGGGGTGGGGTTTTCCTGTGCTGTTCTCGTGATAGTGAATAAATCTCCTGAGATCTGATGGTTTAATAAAGAAGAGTCTTTCTGCAGATGCCTCTTGCCTGCTGCTGTGTAAAATGTGCCTTTGCTCCTCCTTGCTGTCCTCCAGGATGGTGAGGCCTCCACAGCCATGTGGAACTGTGAGCCAGTTAAACCTTTTTCCTTTATAAATTACCCAGTCTCATGTATGTCGTTATTAGCAGCACGAGAACAGACTAATATAGAAAGCCTTCCGTTAAATGTTCTGTGCCAGCCTTTCCTGACGGTTGGTTGCCTGTGGGGTCAGTCTGCTTCATCCTACTTGCTGTGCAGTGGCTGCAAGGGGCTTCTTTAGGCAGAACCGTCTCTGTGCTTTGAAAGGGTCTCTTGCTGAACATCAGAAGCTGACCCCCCAGGAGCTGTGAGAGAGCAGGGATCTGCAGGCAACCCTGCTCCAATGACTTAGTCCTGTACAGAAGCTGCTGGGCAGATTCCATCTGAATTTTATGCTTTCATTCTTTCCCTTGTATATGATCTCGTTTCACAGTTATATTCATTGTATTTTCTCTTTAGCACTTGACTCCAAGATGTTAAAGTTGGAGTGTGAGGCTATGCGAGATGGGTCTGGGATTATGACTATGGGGTCCTAATGTTTCTCAATAATGAATATGTTCTGATCATAAGTTTCTTGCCTAGATTCCATCGCTGCTTTCTGGATCTAAGTGTATTTTGTTTGACCAAAGAATGGTTGCCATTTCACTTTCAGGAGAGCATATTAAGTATCAGGAGGGTGGAAAGCAAATTCCTTTATGTAAGAATTTATAAGATTTCAAATTAGAATCTAAAAATGGAGTAAGTAGTGATTTTTATATTGAAGTAACATAACTATTAGACATAAATTTTTCTCTAACTTGGAGGCAAACAATGTCACATTTTTTAGTTACATACTTGTAGATGGGGAATCAGTTACCAACTGATGTGTAACAAATGACTCCAAAGTTTAGTGACTTAAAACAACAGCCATTTGCTTTGTTCTGTGCATCAGGATGTAGACTGCAGTCAGCTAGACAGTTGTTTTGCTCATCTTGCCTACAAAGAGAGGTCCCCCGGGCCTCTAGCCACTAGCTACATGTGGTTATTTAATTTTAATTATGAATTAATTTAAGAAAATAAAATGTCTGATCCTCAGCCAAAACTGTCCACATTTCAGGTGCTCACTAGCTATATGGGAGTGGAAGATGCCCTGTAAAACAGCACAATTATAGAACATTTCCATCATCACTGTAATTTCTACTGGGCAGCACTAATCCAGAGCCTTGCCTGTGGCTGGACAGTTTAAGATGACCTCTGTCATGTGTCTGGTGGTTGATGTTGTTTGTCCACTGGACCATGGCTCTCCACAGCCTGGTCTGGCTTCTTCTCATGAAGGCTGGTTTCAAACCATCAAGCAAGAAGGTAAGCCCCCATGCCGAGGTCTTTGAAGGCCTCCACTGACACCACATGTATTGATGTCCCAGGGGCCAACACAGATCACGTGACCTGACCCAGAGATAATACAGGAAGAGCCTGAGCACAGTGCACACCCAAGACATAACTCAATGAGGGCATTGAAAACTACCACATGGTGAGACGTACATGTTATTTTGGAATAATTGGCACTCAAAGCACAGCGTATTTTGAAAGCATCGTTTAGTACATGATCTCCATTGGGCTCATATCAGCTAGTCTTGGAAGACTTCCCACAATAACAAAGATTGCCAAGGCTCAAAAAAGTATTCACACACATATACACACACAACTTTGTGTCTAAGCTTACTATAATTAAACTAGAATTTTCACCACGCTACGACTCTTTGCCTTGATGGTAGAAGAATCAATATTCAATAAATATTTGTTCAATGAGACAGTGCAGGTGGCAGAAGTATGCAAAGACAATTATCAACCCATTCTCTTGCTGGGAAAAATGAAAACTAAAAATTATAAATGTGGAAAATTTATAGCCATGTGGTACATAAAGGAGAAAAAGAAAACTCAACAATCAAAAGTAATCCAAGAGCCTAGTAATAACAGCTTCTAATATAGCATAATCTTCCACATGGCACTGTATTTCTTGCATGCATTTGCATGTTCTAATTAGTTTAATAGGCTCAGCATCATTTCATCACTGCCTGCCATCACGTTCTTCCAGATAGCATCAATGAACAAGAGGGATAAAGATTGCTGCTTTGTCCTGCAATTACATAATTCCGTGAGAAGAAAAATGTTAACAAGCAAGTAAATGATATAGTAAGGTGAAAGGAGAATTAGATATGACAGGACTGAATCGATGGTGTTGGAGTGCCAGAGGGAGCAGGGATTCATTCAGGTTCCTGAGTTCAGGCTGGGCCTCTTCAGGGAGGTGAGGGGGCAGCTAGCAGGTGTCCTGCAGAGGAACCCTCAAGTGCCAGCAGCTCAGGTGGTCCCAGAGCAGGTCTAAGGAAGCCAGATGGAGAGTAAAGAGTCAGGGAGTGGGGTGTACTGGTAAAGGTTTTCCAGAGAGGCAGAACCAATAGGCTACATGTAAAGAGATGTCTATGAGAGGGGATTTATTAGGAAAATTGGCTCACATAATTATGGAGGCTAAGAAGTCCCATGAAGGGTCATCAGTAAGGTGGAGACCGTGGAATCCTGGCAGTGTGGCTTAGTCCAGGTCTGAAAGCCTCGGTGCCAGGGAAACCTACGGTGTAACTCTCAGACTGAGGCAGAAGAACTTTGGGGGCTCTGATGGGAGTCCTGGAGTCCAAAGTTTGGAGAGCTTCAAGTTCTGATATCCAAGGATAGGGGAAGAGTTTCCCAACTATAGCAGAGAGAGGGTGAGATGTCAGCTGCCTTCTGCCTTTTTTTTTCTTAATCTGGGAGCCCAACTGATTAAGTGGTGCCCATCCAAATTGAGGGTGAATCCTCCCCACTCAGTCCACTAATTCACATGCCAATCTCATCTAGTAATACCCTGGCAGACACACCCAGAAATAACAGTTTACCAGCTACCCAGGTACCCCTTATCCAGTCAAGTTGACATAGAAAATTAACTATCACAGGGGGCTTAGAGGTTCTCCCTCTGAATGAAATGTGCGCTACTTCCAGGTCTGGAAAGAGTGGCATGGCTTTCCTCCTGTGCACAAGTGTCACTTGGGATAGGGGTGAGCATCCTACCTATAGTGGTAACTGTATCTATTTCTGTGTCTATATTTAATCCTATCCTTTTCACTCTCAACATCATATTAAAATCATGTCCCCCTGTCAGGGAAACACTCTTTGCATGTACACCATGAGGATCATAGGAAACACTCAACAGTTTGGGCCTTAGGAAGTGGCCACAGCTTTGTTTGTGGGATTGTACATCCAGAATTGTATTTAGAGTTACAGATCCAAGACAGCTGGCAGTAAAATGGGTGGCTGTGTTTCCCTGAGCCTCGGTTTCTCCAGTTGTGAAAGGGGCTGATGGCCACAGACCCTTCCTATAGTGGTTAAGTGAGCTGGGGGACAAACAGAAGATAGAGAGGACATGCAGAGCCAAGAAGCCTGGAGTGCAGGCTTGCTATGGATGTGGGGCAGTGGGGGGTGTCAGTAGAGGATGGTGCCCAGCTATCACCAGGCATCTCTGAGTTGGTGAAGGAAGAGATAGGGTTCATCAGACAGCAGGAATCCTTCCAGAAGGAAGGTTAGTGAATTGTGTGGCCCCTCCAGCCTCTGCCCAGCCCCTGGGGACACATGGTTCCCACATTCTGAGACGAGCCACATTCACAGGTACTAACACACACAGGCGCTCCCACCAGGCACGTCCCACTGCTGTTGACATGTGTTTCTGTTTTTGCAAGAAGTGATTTAACACAAGCCTCTGTGGTTTTAAAGCAAGTTTGTTTACAAAAGAACGAGGTTTAGATAGAAGGGGGAAAAGAGAGAACAATTTAGTTCCTTCTCTCAAAGGATTTGTGCCCTTGATAAAGGTGAACAGAGAGGCTGGGAGAGGAAATTCCTCCCTAGGGTTGATAGCAGCCCAGACACAGAAGCCAGTCTGGCTTCCTTCCCACCACACACCAGCCATGGTCAAAGGCCCCCAGTCGGTATCAGCCTAAGCCCTGGCCCTGCAGTGAGGATGGTGCTGACCTGTGTGGCCTGACTGACAAGCATGCAGAAAAAGCCACTGGTGAAGTAGAAGAGTCTGGAGTAGGCATGTCCACATGGGGTCAATTGGTGAGAGATATGCCACAACGTCTTCATGTCCTTACGCCTGTTGATGCTTTTGCTGGGACCCTGTCACAGGCACGTGGCAGCATGATGCTTTTGGGGGTGGAAATGAAGACAGTTTTACAAGAAAGCAACTTTCTCTTGTGAGAACACAGCTGGCTCTTCAGCCATTCTGGTTTGAATCTGCCAGCCCTTCCCATCTGTTTGACATTCCACAGCTTTGTGGGTGGAGATGAGGCATTTTTGAGTGGAGTCTCCCCCGCCCCTAACCTGGAACTTGGTGCAGCATTGGAAGGTAAAGGTGGAGTTTCCAAGAGAACAGTGTTGAAGGAGGGGTGGGAAAGCACAAGACAGGAAGAGTCTGCGCCAAAAGACTCAGGGTAGGAAAAAGCACAAGGAAAAATGTATCCAAAGTCAAGATTGAGTGAGAGCCCAGAAGAGGGTTGCATTCAAATGGCGAATGTTCTACTTAAGGCAGCATCTTGTAATTTAGTATATAAAGCAATTTGGTACCTTCTTTTAATTTAGCAACCTTTTTTTTCTATAATGCCAAGTTACATATATAAAAACATGTATTTCCTTATGCTCAGAATAATGAATACATGTTAATTCTTACCATGACCCAATAATCACTTTTTTGGCAAAAGTTAGCAATATCCATTTTAATTTTAAAAGTTTGTTTAAAGAATCTGCAAGAAAATGTGCTTTGCAGACGTATTTTGGATAACTCTTTTTCTCATCGTGATACTTTCCTTGGTTTTTCAGGAGGCATTATGTTTGTGCTCCATTACCTTTCAATGGAAAATTGACTAAAAAAATTGAAAATAAGGCACAGTGTATGTAAAATTTGGTATTCAAATGCCCCATTTGATGAAATTAGATAATGCTAAGATTCAGTTTGAATGACTTGAAATTTCAAAAACTTAGAGCAAATAATGTATTTTTATTGTTTCAATATGGAAACAAAATTCTCAGTTGCCTGGTTTTGGCTTTGGATGGACTCTACAGATGGTTCATGTGTCTTGCCAATTTAGAGGCTCCCCTTAACCGTTGCCCCTCCCAATAAAGCCATTGTTTTTTCCCACGATTCTCAGCACATCTCAACCAACTGCATCACCAAAGCCAGCTTACAGCACCTGATCAACAAGGAGTTGTGGAAAATAAGTGAGTGAATGAACACAATTGTGCTGTCCTCTGGCATTTGGAGAATCAGGAGTCCCTGGCTGAGTAGCATTTTTCTTTTTCTTGTGTTATGCTGTGACCACCAGTGCATGGAGCCAGACATGGGAGTGCTGTGAGAGCCCAGACTGGAAGGCAGCAGAGCCTAGACTGATATGGGCCTTGGAGACAGGATGATCATTTCCTGTGGGTTCAGCAAAGCTCAGTGTGGTTTGGGAATCATTTCCCTTTGAAATTAGGTTATCTTAGAAATCAGTCAGTGGTTTCATATTTTCAACCCATGAATGTTCACAGACATATCCTTTAAATTTGAGCACTGTGCCTGTGCTGTGTCCTGTGAAATGAAGCTATCCATGGGATTCACCATGGGAGTCGCTGCTGGGGGACTCTCATTGGGTAAAGCACTGATCCAGGTGAGAACACTGTCCCTCAAGATTTGGGCACCTCTCATGACTGAATGACTCTCCCTGGGCTTCTGTTTGGCTTCTTTGCCACCGCCTCCCCATTCCTCTGGTGCAGGGGTGAAGGAACATGGAGGAAGTAGGTTTCTGGATCAGGGTAGGGGCTCTGATGACAAAGATGGTTGAACTGGAGGGCTGTAGTGTCCTCAGACCCCCTTTTTCAGTATGAGTGACCCTAACAGCTTCATAAAGTTCTGAAGCCATCATATCTTCAATATGATCAGATTTAATTTCTCTTCTTCATTTCTTCTTGGCTTTAAAACCAAAGGAGGTGTGGGCTTGATTCTCAGACCACAGGGAAGCTTAGAGGCATTGGGCTATGGAGAGAGCAGGAGAAGGGATCTCCGGAGTCCCTGGGAGCCTGCAGGAAGGAATGACCGTGGGACCTCCCTGGGTGGACGTGTTCTGGACCATGCACAAGGTCACTGCCCAGCTGCACTGGGGGCTGACGTCCATGCAGACAGGCACTGTACACTAATGGCCTAATTGGATGGGTGCATCTTTTTTTTGCAAATGTGCTGTATAATGAATTAAGGATGATCTGAATATCTGCTTGTGGTAATTTTTATGGCAGCAATAGAAATCAAATAACAGTGATTAATACTTCCTGTTCCCTAATGAGGATATCTGGCTTGGAGATCTTTAGCAGCACACCTGACACCATGCGAGTGTTAGTGGTGAAACCAGAATGCACTCCAACCTGTGGCTGATCCTGCATATTCCTTCCATACCCTGCAGTCAACTGTGGTATCTGAAGAGCATGGAGCTGCAGAAAATCAGCTGTTTTCTGTAAAGACAGCTTAATTTAGTCAGGCACATTTTGATATACACAGTGAAGGAGAAACGTGGGTTATACTTCGATGTTATGCACGGACAAGCCAAAGATGTGATTTTGCTGATTCTTGGCTAGAAACCATCCCACATTCAAGAAACAGCTCAATGGGATATTCAAGTAACAAAAAGACAGTTAACGTTTGTTAATGACTAAACTGTGTTTGAAGCTTTAGATATTTTCACTTTCATTATTTAATTTTCATTAATTACCTATAATATTCATTTCTTCATTGATTTCATTTATACAGTCAACAAATGTTTCCCAAGACCTTTCTTTGGAGAAGGACTGATTAAGTGCTGGGAGGTCCATGATATACAATACATATGGATCATACATTTAGGAACTTCCATTCAAATATGAAAAAGATTCACTAATTTCAGGTGGTAGTAAATACAATGAAAACAACAGGGTAATGTGATAGAGAGTGTCTAGACAGAAGGGACTTTTATCTCATCTCAACATGATGACAGCGAGATCCCTGCAAAGATTCTATCGAGTGGTATGTGCAAAGGCCCTGTGGCAGGAAGGAGGTTGCTATTTTTTGAGTTGATGTGTTTGAGGAACAGAGAGAAAGCCAATGCAGCCAGAGAGCAAGCAAAGGAAAATACACAAGGAAGGCAAAAACAGATCTTACTTTGGAAATGAAAGAGCCTATATTTAGAAAAAGAGTAAGTTGGCTAAAGTCACATTACTGAGGAAACTTTACCTTATTTCTTGCCCCTATCTAATACTAGACTTCCCATGTACTTTCTTCTTCTTCTTCTTCCTCTTCTTCTTCTTCTTCTTTTTTTTCTTTCTGAGACAGAGTCTCACTCTGTTGCCCAGGCTGGAGTGCAGTGGCATGATCTTAGCTCACTGCAACCTCCACCTTCTGGGTTCAGGCAATTCTCCTGCCTCAGCCTCCCAAGTAGCTGGGATTACAGGCATGCACCACCAAGCTTGGCTAATTTTTTGTATTTCTAGTGGAGACAGGGTTTTGCCATGTGTGCCAGGCTGGTCTTGAACTCCTGACCTCAGGTGATCCACCCAATTTGGCCTCCCAGAGTGGTGGGATTACAGGCTTGGGCCATCACACCTGGCCCCAATGTACTTTGTAAATCTCTGGACTTCCTGCCTTCATAAGACCTTGTGTTATCAATGATCCCTTCTTTCTATCAATAACCTCTTCTTTCTACTATATCTTCAACCTTATCCTCCCCCCTGGATTTGAACAGTCCAAACCTCCTTTATTTTAAACAATGCCTCGCTAGCTTGAGGGCATGTCTAGTGCACCAAATGTAAACAAATTTCATGAAATTTGCTATAGTATGAATGTTTTATGTTTTTCTAAAATTCGTATGTTGAGGCCAGGTGTGGCGGCTCACTCCTGTAATCTCAGCACTTTGGGAGGCTGAGGTGGGCTGATCACTTGAGGTCAAGAGTTTGAGGCCAGCCTGGCCAACATGGTAAAACTTCATTTTTACTAAAAATACAAAAATTAGCTGAGCATGGTGGTGTACGCCTGTAATCTAAGCTACTCTGGTGGCTGAGGTAGGAGAATCACTTGAACCTAGGAGGTGGAAGTTGCAGTGAGCTGAGATGGCACCACTGCACTCTAGTCTTTGTGACAAAGTGAGACTCTGTCTCAAAAAACAAAACAAAAAACAAATTCGTATGTTGAAATCCTAATCCCCAAGGTGATGATATTAGGAAATGGGGCCCTTGTAGTTAATTAGGTCTTGAATGAGAGACTTCATGAATGGAATCAATCCCTTTATAAAAGCACTTATCGCTTCCACCTTGTGAGGTCACAGTGAGATGGTACTGTCTATGAGCCAGGAAGAGAGCCCTTGCCAGACACCAAACCTACTGCTGCCTTGGTCTTGAACTTCCCAGCCTCGAGAAACATGAGAAATAAATTGTTACTGTTTAGAGGCCACCGAGTTTGTAATATTTTGTCATAACAGCCAAAATAGACAAGACAAAATTGTCCCCCAGATATGGTCCCTTGTCAAGATTTCTTGCTTCCATGGAGAGTACCTTCATGCAGCTGTTGCACAAGTCACAGTTTCAGAGTCATAGCAGGCATCATATATCCATCCTGTGGTCAAGTCCACTTGACTTCTCTCCTAAATATCTCTCAGATCTGTTTGTCTTACTTTAACCTCCACTACCAGATTCTGGTCTATGCAGCTATCATCTTCAACCTCCATGTCCTTAATTGCCAATAGCACCCTCACCGCCTGCCTTCTCCTTAGGGCATCTTCCCAATCCATTGTCCACCTGTGGTCATTGTGGTCTTTAAAAGCCATGTAAACTTGTCTTGGAAATCCCTCAGCCACACACAGGTAACATATATTCACATGTGCCCACATATATAAAATCACGTTTCCTTGCTGTAAGTTCTGAGTCTGGTATTACTTTCCATATGCTCACCTTAGGTCCCAATTGCATGGTTTAGAATGTTTCTCCCTCTCTAGATTACCTTTTCTCCCTCACTAGTTTATATCCATCACATAGACTGTGATTAAATAAATTAAAAAGTATGTTTCTTCAGGCACGATGACTTAAGAATAATGTAATTTTAAAATTTAACTTATGTTCCAATCTGCTGACTGGACCATGGTTTTTGTTCTAAGTTGAACATGTTCTTGGAGTAAGCACGTGTTTACTTCCTCACCTACAGTATTTCTACAGATGGTAGAAATACTTCCTCACCTACAGAGCAGAAAGGTTCTGAGGGGTGCCTTAACCCTGCCATTGCTGTGGTCTGCACTGGGAGGGTGTCTGCTGCCTCTGGCCTGCCTGCTTGGTAAAGTCATCAGGGAGGAGTTTGCATGGCTTGCTCTTTGTTAAATTGTTCAACAGAACTGGCAGTGTCTGGAGCTGTACCATGGAATATTTAGAGAGCAGGTCTCTGGACCAGAACTTCCAATCATTTGTTCTCCCAAGGCCTGTTGGTTGTGCTGACTCAGATCCAGGATGCAGAAACAAAAATGAGAAGCCCGGAGTGTTCTGCCTGGGGGTCTTCGTGTGAGTCACTGTCAGAGTTTTTGAAAAGAAATTATATTTGTTTCTATTTCTAGAAAGTCAAAGACCATACCAATTTTAAAACCTCCTCTCTTTTTTTGATTTTCATATTTTTCTTTACATAGAGATGGGGTCAAAGCTGTGAGGTCTGGCAGGGGTGGGAGCACTCCTGACCCCTGGTTCCCATGTTCCTATTTATTCACCTCTCACCTGAAAGAGCTCAATTCTCAGAGAAACTTTGTTCCTGTTAACTTGCTCTGACCTAACTTCGGGGCAGAGTTCACATTGCGTGCTCACATAATCATTGGGGAGAGTAGCTTTCCCCTACTCAGGAACAAGAACAAGCCCTCAACAGGGCTTTGCATGACATTGAACTGGGGCTACAGGATACTGACTTGCACGATGCAGGATGCCACTCCCCAGCAGCACCGAAGATCACGTGTCTCTGGGCTGAAACCAAACTGTGTGTCTGGAACCCACTCTGACAAGGCCATTGCATCTGTTGCTTGGGCATTTCCCAGGGCCTGTGGATTGAACCATCTCAGGAGTGTGAAGAGGGTGGAGCAAAAGCCACTAGGAATTGGTTGGTGATTGAGTGGTGAGGAGCTAGAAGTAGTGGTACTGGATGCAGGTGCCCTGTCTGTTTCTTGGTGGCCAGGTGACCCCGGAGAAGAAACTGTTACTGGACCCTTATGCCTTCATCTTTAGAACAGGATAAGGACATCTGCTTAGAGATTTACAGTGAAGCAGCAGCTGAGATGGTGTGAAGCACTAGAAATATTAATACTGGGGCATATTATTACACACTGTTGTGGGGGACTGTTGGGGGGGACTAGGGAAGGGACAGTGGGGGGTAGGGAGTTGGGGAGGGATAACATGGGGAGAAATGGCAGATATAGGTGATGGGGATGGAGGCAGCAAACCACATTGCTATGTATGTAGCTATGAAACAATCCTGCATGTTATTCACATGTACCCCAAAACCTGAAGTGCAATTATATATATATGTGTGTGTGTGTATATATATATATATATACTGGGGCATGTTTACTGTGAGCAGGTAAGAGATGCTGGAGGAAGAGGGGGTCATTAATGAGCAACCCTAGAACAGGGAGGGCAAGGATGTGAATGAGGGCTGGTGGAATCCCCCAAATTCTGCCAGTGGGATTGAAGATGCCAGCACTTTATAAGGCTGAGAGATCCTCGAGGCAATGTGTCTCTTTTCCCATCTTTACAGACAAAGAATATGGAGTCAATAGGCGTAAAGTGAGTAACCCAAGTCACAGAGTGAGAGAGCTGGTCTCTGCCACATCTTGTGAACACGGGCTTCCTTTTTGGGCAAATGCTTTACTGTGATGAAGAAAGTAGAAGAGACATAGTGAAATGTTTTCATGCTTGTATTTGCACTCTGATTAGCTCATTATTTCTCTGTGACAGGTTTTGTTAGCAGTGCATTTTGTCTTGGTGTTTCGTTTTCAAAGGCTATTATTATTTCCATTATTATTATTATTTTTTTTTTGAGATGGAGTTTCGCTCTTGTTACCTAGGCTGGAGTGCAATGGCACAATCTCAGCTCACTACAACCTCCGTCTCCTGGGTTCAAGTAATTCTCCTGCCTCAGCCTCCTGAGTAGCTGGGACTATAGGTGTGCACCACCATGCCCAGCTAATTTTTGTATTTTTAGTAGAGACGGGGTTTCACCATGTTGACCAGGATGGCCTCAATCTCTTGACCTCTTGATCCACCCACCTCTGCCTCCAAACTGCTGGATTATAGGCATGAGCCACCACGCCTGACCTATTTTCATTATTAACAATCCTAGCAATGGTGGTCATTTCTAGAGAGTCAGGAATTAGTCTCAATGTTTTAACATCTTCAGCTCTAATATTTAGAGAAGGTCTTTGACCTAAAATTTATCATTGTAATTGATATGAAATAATAACATGATGCCAAGTCCCAGAATGCTTCCTGGAGGACACAGCATCTGTGGAAATCGTGCACTGGATAAATGCTGGGAGGATACAAGAACCCGTGTGTACATGGAGTTGTACTGTGTGTGTATAAACTTGCATCATGAGGATCAAGAAGCCCACATTTAGGAGAGGAGGTAAAAAAGGAAAGTGGAGACAATGAAGCAAAATTGGTGTAATGGTAAGATATCCTCAGGGCCACCCTCTTACTCTTTTATAAAATCTGTGGAAGTAATTAATGGATTGAAATAAATGAACTTTTGTGTGTCAGAGAGGTCAAAAACTTTTTCCTCTACCCCCTTAGGTTCAGTAACCAGGGTCCTGACAATTAAACTAATAAAAGACGAAATCACAGGAGAAAATGCTTATTTTATATACACATGGATGGGCTCACAGAAATGAAATGGAAACTCAAAGAGGCAGTCAGTCTCAGAGGCTTATATACAACTTTAACGAAGAGTAATGTGTTTGTGGAGAAAATCCATAATACATGAAAAGGGTTTTGAGCTTCCAGTTGTGATGAATGGTGGGAGGGTATTATGGAATTCATGAAAGATAAGTATTATTTTCATAAGGTTTGTTATTTAGACTCTTCTTGGTGGTGTTGCTGTACTGATAAGAGTCTAGATGATGTCTCATCATTAGGAGCCATTCTGTTCTTCCAGGGGAGGAAGGTACGCTCACAAAGCGAAATATATGTCCTGACTTTGGACAAATGAGAGAAGATGGTGTTTTTGAGTCCAGAAGACAGTCATTAGAAATGTTTAGATGTTAGGCTTGAAGCCTATGACGATGTGGAGTGAGGGAGGCAGTGCAAATTTCCTGATTTGCAGTTTAAATGACTTGAAATATTACACACATTAGTGTTCCAGTTATAGAATATCACTAAAGCATCTAGCTTCAGCATGCAAGGATTCTTCACATAGTCTCAATTAGGATCTGGGCAGTCAGGTTTTAGTTCTCAGTGGTGCCAAGTGAGGAAGATGAGAGAAAAACTAGAAATGTTGATTACTGACAAAATGCACAGAAAGGCAAGATTCAGTTTACAAAGAGTTAAAAATAGTTTAAAGACAGTGAACACTTACAAGGGTGGGTTATAGTTTTCCATTTAAACATAAATTTCTCTCTGCAGTCATCTGCAGTCCTATCAAAAAGAATCAAAATAAGACTATTTTTGTTTGCACAATAATTCTAGTCTCATTAAACTTGGCCTGATTACGTAAGTTCAAGAAGAATGGTAATTGACCATATAGGCTCTTTTTTAAGTTTGCATTTATGGAACTTTTAATGACTCTCAGATTGGACTTTTAAGAACTTCTTAAGGCTAAGAAGCCAAGCCAAGAACTCATCATTAGATTTTTTTCCTGCAATATTTATGTATTTGGGTGAATTTTCCTCTTCTCAAAATTCCCAAAGTATTCTAAAATTCCTGGAGCTATCAGAAAGTGACTGTCTTTACTCATCTGTAAATCTGGGAACCCGTAAGCCAGGTAGCAGGCCAGTATCCAAAGTAAGTATAAAGCTAACCTCAAGCCCTTAAAACTATTGGGCCATATCTAATTCTATGTACATCATTTTCAAATATTCCAGTTGAAGCCTAGGTAATATAATTAATGTGTCCTTTTACAAGGAGAATAGATTCATCAGTAGGAAGAAAAAGATAAATGGTCCATTACTTAAATTAGTCTGTGCTGGGTTTCCAACAACAACAAAATAATAATGGTAATAGTAAAAAAAAGATTCATTGCTGTTTATGAAAGTATAATCTATTAAATGACTGTAAGTGACGGATAGCTTAAGAGAAAAGAGCAAAAGGGATTTCTCAAATATGGAAAACAAAATGTTAAAAGAATAACCAAGGTTTTAGACAAAAAGCCATGACAATCATTCACATCAGTTAATTCAGTCCCATGTAATTAAATCTTACTCTGATTGATCTTGGGCTAGTGGTATGATTAATCTATTAGCTTCTTCACGGAGTCATGCAAATCCTTATTTGTTTCTTACTTTTCCCTTTCTTTCTTTCCTTCTTTCTTTCTTTCTTTCTTTCTTTCTTTCTTTCTTTCTTTCTTCTTTTTCCCTTGAAACAGAATTTCGCTCTTGTTGCCCAGGCTGGAGTACAATGGTATGTTCTTAGCTCACTGCAATCTCTGCCTCCCAAGTTCAAGCAATTCTCCTGCCTCAGCCTCCCGAGTAGCTGGGATTATGGACATGCACCACCACACTTGGCTAATTTTGTATTTTTAGTAGAGATGGGGTTTTTCCATGTCGTTCAGGCTAGTCTCGAACTCCCGACTTCAGGTGTTCCACCCACCTTGGCCTCCCAAAGTGCTGGGATTACAGGTGTGAGCCACCGCACCCGGTGAGTTGGTGTGAAATTTCTATGTGCTCTCTGCATGGGTGCGACTGGGGCTGGGCCCAGCATTGCAGATGGTCAAAGAATTTACCAATACAGTCGTAAGTAAAGCAAGGCAGATTTATCAGAGAAAGTACAAAGATACGTTGCAAGGATGCAATGGGCAACATGGCAGAGAAGAAGCTGTCTGCCAAGAGACGGGCTGGAGGGAAGTTTTATAGGGTAGTATTGGAGGGCTATGTGCAGATAAGGTGTGCAGATAATGTCGTGCCACTGGGGCTATGTGCAGAAAGAGGTATTTGGGAATAGGCTGTTGTGCCAGTGGGTTGTCTGTGATCAGCCTCAGAACGATGGCTCTCCCCTACCTTGTCATCGCTTACTTGTCTTGTTAGGATTCAGCACTATCTTTTGCTGCTGTCTTCCAGCACACTGTGTGTTCCACATGGCACATCTACCACCTGGTCTACTTTCAGTTCTTGAGTGACCGTGCGGATCACAATCTACTAGCATCTCTGATGGGCATGTAGCATGTCAAGACACTTTGATTTGGGGTTATCACTGCAGTATAACTTAACCTATTTTGCTAATACACCAAGTGTACGAATTGCTATAAAGAAATAGAATGTCAACTTAAAAACTTACAGTGATAACCTATCTGTCTGAGGGCCAGACGCTTGAGTCCTTAAGCCAGGGCAATCTTTTCCTTAAAGCAGACTGTGCATTAGTTTCCTACGCCTGCTACAATAAATGGCCATAAAATTGGTGGCTTAGAACAATAGATTTTTTCTCTCTCTCACAATTTTGGAGACCAGAACTCCAAACTGAAGGTGTTGGCAGGATCACACTCCCTCCAAAGGCCCCAAGGGAGAGCCTTCTTTCTCTCTTCCAGCTTCTGGTGGCTCTTAAAATTTCTTGGTTCATCACAGCCTAACTCCAGTCTCTGCCTCTACCTTTACAAGGTAAAATTTCTTGGTTCATCACAGCGTAACTCCAGTCTCTGCCTCTACCTTTACAAGGCCTTTTTTTACTGTGTCTCTCTGGTCTCAAATTTCCGTCTCCATTCTATTATGAAGATACCAGTCACTGGCATTAGGGCCCATCCTAAATCAAAGGATGATCTCATCTGGAGATTTTTAATTATTTATTTATTTATTTATTTATTGAGACTGAGTCTCTCTGTCGTCCAGGCTGGAGTGCAGTGGTATGATCTCGGCTCACTGCAACCTTTGCCTCCCAGGTTCAAGTGATTCTGCCACCTGAGTCTCCCAAGTAGCTGGGATTACAGGCGTCCACCAACATGCCTGGCTACCTTTTGTAGTTTAAGTAGAGATAAGATTTTGCCATGTTGGCCAAGCTGCTCTCAAACTCCAGACCTCAGGTGATCTACCTGCCTTGGCCTCCCAAAGTGCTGGGATTACTGGCATGAGCCATCATGCCCGGCTTTATTTTAGTGACATCTGCAAAGACCCTATTTCCAAATACGGTCATGTCCACAGGTACCTGGCATGAAAACTTGCAAATATCTCCTTGGAAGATACAACTCAACTCACTACAGATGACATGGGAAAAAAATATCACAATAAAAAGACTGTTCGGCATGGAATCTGAATTAAGGGAGTTAATTACATGGAATTATTCTATTTCCTTAAGATAAATTTGCCTATCTCTTTTCTGATTTCTTTTTATTGAGGTTAAGGTTCTAAACTCCAATCTTATTTTCCTTATTTCTAAATTGTAATATCTCACCAGAAACCCAGGCACCAGTAATGCCAACAACTTGCCATAATAGTGAGGCAAACTTCTTTAACTTTACACTTACTTCCTTCATTCCTTTGTGCCTAGCCGTTTTCTACAGTGTAGATTAAATGGGAACATTTTTTCCTATCCTGAAAAGTTTGCAATTCCTAGGAGAATCTTAATAAGGTGTTAATAAGGTATTAATACATGCTAGAAATACTGGAGAACACATCCCTTATTTCTTATTTTCATATTATCTATTGTTATCTGAGAGTTTTAACAATTTGCAAGATAACTTTTCGCCTTTTTCTCTCTATTGCAATGCTGATTTTTTCCTTATTTCCTATAGTGCCTTTTTTTTTTTTTTTTTTTTTTTTTAATAAGACAGAGTCTTCCTATGTCCCCTAGGCTAGAATACAGTGTCTCAATCTCGGCTCACTACAACCTCCACCTCCAGGGCTAAAGCGATCCTCCCGCCTCAGCCTCCCGAGTAACTGGGACTGCAGGTATGTGCCATCACACCTGATTAATTTTTGTATTTTTTGTAAAGACAGGGTTTTGCTGTGTTGCTCAGGTTTGTCTCAAACCTCTGAGCTCAAGTGATCCATCTGCCTCAGCCCACTGAAGTGCTGGGATTATAGGCTTGAGCCACCCCTTCTGGCCCCTACAGTCTTTTTGATATGGTTACCTCTGATGTATAAGCATGCCAAGCCCATTGTTTTTCCTATTTCATACAATGTGAGAGCCGAATTTAGGAGCAAAAGCGTGGACTAGATATCGGATACTTGTCTTGTATTTTATACTCATTATGAGAGTGCTTGCATTTTAACTCCTGGATATTTGTTCCTAGAGTGAAACCATGTGTCCTTTTGTAGCCAGGGGGATGGAGCACGGCGCCCCAAAGACCTTTTAGTTCCCCAATCCGAGGTGCCCAGGCCTTGACCTCCCTTACCACAAGAATGGGGGAAGGGACCCTGGAGGCACGGTGAGCTTACCATTTGAGTAAATATCATGGACCCAAAGAGTTTAGCAAAGAAGTGATTTATTAGGCAGAGAGAGAGAGAGAGAGAGAGAGAGAGAGAGAGAGAGAGAGAAAGGAGAGAGAGCTCCCAGCTGCCGTGAGAGAGGATCCAAGGCAGGAATCCCTGTAGGTAAGGAGCAGTGGGTTTTTAACCCTGGAGTTATTCCTGCCCCATTCATTTTCTCGTTCAATGAGAGGAGTTCTTTTAAACTTCCTCTGGAGTGACTGATCTTCAACTCTGATACTGAATTGGCTGCTTGGCCCATAATCAGAGCCCCCTCCTCCCAGAGCTTTCCCTCCGCATTCTGAGCAAAGAAGCTCACCTGGAATTTCTACCTAGCCCGGTGGGGAAAGTCAGAGAAGGAACTTGAAGTTCCCAAATGGGAGCGTGGATGGAGGTATGGTGCTGGAAATTCCTCCCTTTGAAACCACGCCCCTTGTGGACTCAGGAAGAGAAGTTTTTTGTCCCTTCACACAATTCCTCACTTTTTCTTAATCTATGAAATTATGATTAATTTCTATATTGGATGTATAATTTAGCCAAAAGAAGATAAGCTTGTGGTTCCATTTGATTTTGAAGCCCAATAGCCAGTCTCAATTTTACTCAGAGAGTGAGGTGGCTCAGGTAGCTGCCTGGTGACAGCAGTTGTGGCCTGATTATGTTGAAGAAAGTGATCACCACAGCATTCCCAACATATCCATGTAGCAACAGAGGATGAATATAGATATCCTGTGAACAAGTCTAAGTTTTCTGAAAGATGATCAATGTTTTGGCTGAAAGCAGAACAGGAGTGATGGAAAAGGCCAGAGCTACCTAGAACAGTGGATTAATCATTAGACTGCAAAACTAGCATTGTTCTCCTCCGTAGTTATTGTAGCTTCATTCTCACACAGATTAAATGAATGCTTCTTGGCCCAGCCAACAGGAACGAATGGCCTGTTTCTTATTTGCTAATTCTGGATTGCTGTTGTGATAATTATGCAATTCAAGCTGGGACTGCTAAATACATCTGTGGATCATGCCAGTGGACTTCCCACACTCATGACAGAGATTGCTAATTGATCATTGCATTCTTTCCCCCTGAGCCTGGACCAGCCTCAGTCTCTTCTTCCCTCAGAGCTTCCCTTGGCAAGCCATGGTCAACAAGTTAGAGTATAATAAAATTCTACTGGGTAGACTTTTGTAAGACAATTTCTTTACATGTATAGGTGGGGAGATGGAGGGATGACTCAACCAAATCGGTCTTTACAGAATTCAGTGAAAGCAGGCAAAGGTAGGAGCAGTTATCTCTCAGGTAATGCCAATCACCACTGCCATGAACACATTTCAGCAACTGGCTATGTGACTAGGATCTGAAATTGAGGAGGAAGACCCTAGACAAGAGGTGTGAATTGTGAAAAGAGGTTGGAACTTTTTCTTGTACCGCTTCCTAGGGTCAGGATGACAGGAAGGTCACTTTTGAGAAATAGGAAGAGAGACAGGCAATGGCCCTTGCTAGAGGACTTGGGGGTAGTAACCTCAGGATGAGGAATTTGGGGGGTTATTTTTAGATATGATTTATTGATATGCTTAGGATTATAGACCTGTGCTTTGAAAAACCAAACTATTCTTTCACCATTGCATTTCTGTAATTATTTCCTTTTTCTCTTTCAGATGTTAATAAAGCACTTTATAAAAATATCAGGCTGTCTCAAGAAAGACATGTTTGTTCATTCTCAGGTCACACTTTTAAAGGGAGAGCAACAGAGGCCTCTTCTGTGGGAGTAGAGCCAAAGCGAGAAAACTTCAAGGAAAAAGAAAAAGAAATCCTCTCTTCTATATTGAGAAAGTTTGTTTTTGTAATTTCACCTTGTACCTGCTTTTTGTTTCAGGAATTATCACACCAAACATACATGGGAGAAGATCAGATTCTGTGAGATTCAAGTGTTCTTTTTTGGAGAAGAAAGAAAAGTAACAAAGGCTTGCTTTTGAAAGAAAAGTAACAAAGTCTTCCCTGGGGTAATAGTGGGAGGATAATGGCTGAACAACCAAGTACCTGAGACCCAGTGGCCTCTTCTTGGGTTCTTATTTTTGTCTGCAGGAAACTTCAGTGATGGAAGGTGGTAGGTAGGGTAAACAATCTTCTTCCAACTGGGAAGAGTCTCAATCTGAAATACTAGATGGGGATGGAAAACATGCTGCCACCTTCATATTCTGTGACCTGAGCAGACACTGCTAATTAGTCCTGGTACTTTCTCACTGACAGACCAAGCTTCATAATTCTCATCATAGCACTTAGCACAGCTACCACCAACCAATGAGATTTGACACGTGGGGGAAATGTAATTCCATTCCTGAAATAGACTGCTTCTCTCTTAGTTTCCAGAAGGACAGCAACCAAGTCTTGCCCTGATTTTTGTTTGTCATTGTATTAGTCCACTCTCATGCTGCTGGTAAAGGCATACCTGAGACTGGGTAATTGTAAAGGAAAAGAAGTTTAATGGACTCATGGTTCCGTGTGGATGGGGAGGCCTCACAATCATGGTGGAAGGTGAAAGGCACATCTTACATGGTGGCAGGCAAGAGAGAATGAGAGCCAGGTAGAAGGGGAAGCACCTTATAAAACCATCAGATCTTGTGAGACTTACTCACTACCATGAGAACAGTATGGGGGAAACCACCCCCATGACTCAATTATCTCCCACCACGCCCCTCCCACAACACATGGGAATTATGGAAGCAACAATAATATAAGATTTGGGTGGGTACACAGCCAAACCAAATCAGTCATAGAGCATAGCTCAGCATTTGCCCTGATGTGGCACTCAGTGAATTGTGAATGGCACTGAACTTGGGGGAGTGCTGAGGATGACTTTCTTGTTGCTTTCTCAAGACTATTGCAACCAGCTCCCAGACGACTGTGAGAATGTCCCCTTATCCTAAGAATCTAATTTTGGTTGATTCCTAAGAAAAAAGACTTCACTGTTGCTCATTGTGTCTGTACTATACTATTCTAAGGTTCATAGTTACAGAGAAACTATGGAATATCCAGCATAGTGGCTCACGCCTATAATACCAGCACTTTGGGAGCCTAAGGAGGATGCTTCACCTGAGGTCAGGAGTTCAAGACCAGCCTGGCCAATATGACAAAACCCCATCTCTAATAAAAATACAAAAATTAGCCGGTCATGGTGATGGGTACCTGTAATCCCAGCTGCTTGGGAGGCTGAGGCAGGAGAATTGCTTAAACCTGGGAGGCGGAGGTTTCAGGGAGCCAAGGTGGCACCACTGCATTCCAGCCTGGGTAACAGAGCAAGATTCTATTAAAAAAAAGAAAAAAGAAAAAGAAAAGAGAAGAAAAAAATGTTACTCGAAACTATTGATACTTAATTACTAACAGTAACTTCCTACTGCCCAGATAGTAGACTTGTCTGCTTTTTATTTCACATGCTAAGCCGAGGAAGAGTCATATAGTATGGTGCTCAGTAAAGTTCATCTGTGCATTGGATCCCTAAGTCTTTGACCAGCTCTTGAACTTATGATACTGGCAGCCAAATACCCATTTCCCCTGAGGGCAAAATGAGAGGAAAATGAATTCACTGCAATGAGAGATACTTAAGTTAAACTAAGTCAGAATTCCCTGTTAGGGAGAGTGGATGAAAACTGGAAAGGGTTACTGAGTGAAGTTCAGATTTCTATTTTCTGAGATGATTTTTAAGTATATTTGAGCCAGAAGGCCAGAAGAGACTAAACAACCTCTCTAAGTCCCACCAATCCTGGAGACACAATCTTTCTGGGAAAGAAAGGAACCCTGGAGGGCAATGACTGTTCTGAGCAATTACTTACATCACAGGACACTGTTATCCCATGACCGATGGCTAAATGGGAACAGAGTAAGGACTCTCAGGGCATCTTGATAAATATAAGTAAAATCTTAACGGTCAGGGAGTTATATGTGTTAAATGTGGTCTCCTGGAGATGGGTGTGTGTACTCATAACCCTGTTAATATTTTATCAAGAGTTAAGGACCCATTAGCATTTCTGTTTGCAAGAATAGGTTTGCCTAGATCCTGGTACATAAATGTGGTTCTCTTTGGCTAATATCATGTGTTTGTGTGTGTGTGTGTGTGTGTGTGTGTGTGTGTGTGTGTGTGTGTGTGCATGTGTGCACATTTCTTGGTCTTTTATTTTCCTTTCTCATTCTTAGCCTCAATTTGTTAGAATATAATGACAGAGTTTCAAATACAGCCATTGATCTTTTCTTAATTGACATTGATTCCTTAAGCAAGAAATCTTATTCAAGATCGAAGATTGGAAGAAGGAGTTCTAATTTTAGTTTGTTAATCTCTCTTGTTTGATTTCCTGGTTCCTTGATTGCCTGGATAAGTTAGTACTTAAAAAAAATCATACATGGGCCAGATATGGTGGCTTATACCTGTAATTCCAGCACTTTGGGAGGCTGAGGTGGATGGATTGCTTGAAGTAAGGAGTTTGAGCCCAGCCTGGCCAACATAGTGAAACCCCATCGTTACTAAAAATGCAAAAAAATTTTAGCAGAGTGTGGTGGCTCATGCCTGTAGTGTCAGCTACTTGGGAGGTTGAGGCAGGAGAATCACTTGAACCCAGGAGGCAGAGGTTGCACTAAGCTGAGATCGTACCACTGCACTCCATCCTGGAAGACAGAGTGAGACTGTCTTAAAAAAAAATGCCGGGCATGGTGGATTACACCTGTAATCCCAGCATTTTGGGAGGCCAAGGCAGGCGGAACACGAGGTTGAGAGATTGAGACCATCCTGGCCAACATGGTGAAACCCCATCTCTACTAAAAATACAAAAAATAGGCGGGCGTGGTGGCACGTGCCTGTGGTCCCAGCTACTCGGGAGGCTGAGGCGGAAGAATCGCTTGAACCCAGGAGGCAGAGGTGGCAGTGAGCCGAGATTGCGCCACTGCTCTCCAGCCTAGCGACAGAGCAAGACTCAGTCTCAAAAAAAGAAAAGAAAAGAAAAAAAAATTATATATAGGGGAGATTGTTCAGCTATTCATCAAGCCCAGTTCCTCTCCTTTCTTAGCATACAGTTAGACCCTCTTTAGTGGAGTGCAGCCATATTACTGAGCATTAGCCAATAAAATGTCAGCAGAAGGGATACATTCCAGCGCTATTCAATCTGTGGTTCCCAGATAGTAGGTCTGGCATCACCTAGGAGCTTGTTGGAAACGCAGAGTCTTGAGTCCTGGCCCAGACCTAGAGAACAGAAATGTCTGGGGGTTGGGTTGAGGAATCTGTATGCTTGTTTTCCTGGTCATTCTAATGCGTGTCACAATTTGAGAAGTGCTGAAATATACTATCTCCAGACCTCCCCGTTAAAGGTTTCCCACATGTGATTTTTAAGGTTCTTTTCTCTCTCTTGGCTTGAGGCAGATGGATTGCTACATGGTCCCTTGCAGGAGAGTTGCTCATCAATTAGGAACACTATCTTATACTTTACAAGAATGAAAAATAAACATCTCTTGTGTAAAGCCACTGAGATTACAGGATTTATTTATTTATTTTTTTTACAGTAGCTTGTGTTGCTCTATTAAAACGGTGAGTGGGAAAATGACTCATTCAGGAAACTTGAGTGAATTACTTTTAAGGAACACTGTTGTGGGTTGTATTTTAAGCCGGTTACTTTGAATTTACTCATCGTACTTCTTTTCCCCTCTACTGAGGAAAATTAAAACGTTAAAACATGATCAATTTTTCTATTTCTTCTTTTAGTTCTGTGAAATCTTGAATAATTTATTGGTCAGATAGGCATGCAGAAGTTCATGCAGTTGGATGTTGGGGAAGAAGTACTGGGCTAATCAGTATCTGAATCCTGGTTTTGTCACTTTCTAGATGTGTGGTGCTGGCCAAAGAGCATACTCCCTTAGTCTTGGATTCCCGTTCCTAGAATTTAATGGAGTGACCAAGACAGGTATAGTCCCAGATCCTACACTACTCTCTAGTTGAGAAAGAGAGGAAAAAAATACCCACAAATAATTCATTAATGATACATTATTTTTATTGTGGAAAAAGCATACTCATAGAAGGGGACATATATTTTAGAGAAAGTGGTCAAGGATGTCCCTCTTTGAAGTGGCCTTAAAGGCATGAAGGAGCCAGTTGTGATGATGGTGATAGGATTGGTCATTGTGGCAGGTGGCAGAAAGCAGAAGGGGGTAGAATGTTCTTTCTCTTCCTAGCTTGCTGAGGCACCTCATTTTGTAAGAGCTAGATGTTGATGAAGGGATTCACTGTGGAATGTCACAATAGAAGCCTAACTTTCTAGTTCAGCAGTGAGTAACTGAATGTTCCTCGTAAGCGATTTATGGAAAACAAGGTGCTGTAAGAAGGGAAAATAGAATGGAAAACTTCCACAAGAAGGAAAGAAAGAAATAGAGAGAAACAAGTCACTAGTTTTCAATGTATTAATAAATGAAGTACCTTTGGGAAACAAATCATAATCCCAAGTACAATGTCACTGAACCCCTGTTTTCCATGAGACATGTCCCCTTATCTTAGTCCCTTCTTTTCCTCTTCATCAGGTATGAAAACCTCCAGCTGGCTGGACACGGTGGCTCATGCTTGTAATCCCAGCGCTTTGGGAGGCCGAGTTGGGTGGATCATGAGGTCAGGAGTTCAAGACCAGCCTGGCCAATATGGTGAAACCCCATCTCTACTAAAAATACAAAAAAACTAGCTGGGGGTGGTGGCATGCGCCTATAGTCCTAGCTACTCTGAAGGCTGAGGCAGGAGAATTGCTTGAACCCAAAAGACAGAGGTTAGAGTGAGCTGAGATTGCACCACTACACTCCAGCCTGGGTAATAGCAGGAGACTTCGTCTCAAAAAGCAAAACAAAATAAAAACTCCAACTATGATTATGGATTTGTCTATTCTTTTAGTTTTGTCAGATTTTGTTCAGTGTATTTTAAAATCTGTCATTAGGTACATACACATTCAGGATTATTATATATCTTTTTGAAAGAATTAATTTTTTAATGATTACTAAATGTCTCTATTTCTGGTAATTTTTTTTGAATATACTTTGTTTTATATTAATAGAGCCACATTAGCTTTCTTGTTCTTTGTGTTTGATTGGTATATTTTTTCTCACACTCTTACTTTTTGCCTATACCAGCCTTTGTATGTGAAGTATGTTTCTTGTCAACAGTGTATAATTGGATTTCCTTTTGTGTCCAGCTGTACAATTTTTATACTTTACATGGAGTGTTTAATACATTTACATTTAATACAGTCATTGATACAATTATATTCTATTTATCTAATCTATTTTCCGTTTCTCAGTTCTCCTTTCCTGCCACATTTTGAGTTAAACAGATATTTTTACATTTTCCATTTTATCTTCCCTATTGACTTTTTGTAATTTTTTCTTTTTTTTGGTGGTTGCTCTTAATTACAACATGCAGCTTTAATTTATCACAGGCTACCTTCAAATAATAGTATCCCATTTAATGAACAATGTAAAAATCTTACAATGTTATAATTCCATTTATAGCCCTTGAATCTTTTTGTCTATCTTGAATCATATATTTTACTTCTATATATTTAAAAACTCCCATAAAACAAAGTTACTGATTTTGGTTTACACAATTAATAGTTTAAGAAAATGGAAACACACACACATACACAAGGTATTTTGTATTTATACACATATTTATAACACCTTTTCTGATATTCATCATTTATTCTTGCAAATCCAGGCTTCCATCTGTTATCTTTATCTATAATCCTAAAGAACTTCTTTTAGCATTTTTTTTTGATGCAAATCTGATGGATTTTCTTGGACCTCTGGAATATATCTTTAATTGTTTTTGGAAAACTTGCAGTCATTATATTTTCAAATATTTCTTCTGCCCTTGTCTTTTCAATTTCTTTCTCCTTACATTCTGGGACCCCAGTTACTTGTTATGAGACCATTTTAATGTGTCTCACAGATCTCAGGTATTTTTTTTCCCACTGTTCATTCTTTTTATGTCTTCGTATTTCAACTTGAATAATTTTTATTGAATGATTTCAGTCTTATTCATTATTTTTTTCTGTAGTGTATACTTGGCTGTTAAGACCTAAAATAAATTATTTATTTCTGATATTGTAGTTTTTATTTCTAGCATCTCTATTTGTTTTTTCTTTATAGTTTTCATTTTTGGGCTGATATGCCCCATCTACTCACGCATTTATTAATCTTTTATCAGAGTTATTTTATAAACTTTTTTTGTGAATTCTGAGATCCAGGGCATCTGTGGCTATGCTTCCGACTACTATTCTTTTGAGTCTCGGTCATATCTCTTTACATCATCATAAGTCTTACAGTTTTTGATTGTCGCTCATCATGTATGTAAACAATAGTATATATTGAAATAAATGCTAATTCCCTCCAGAAAAGACCACCCCTCTTTCTTTCAGGTGGATAGTTCGTGAGACTGAGTTGACTTCATCTTTAGTTTAGCTGAGTCTGGGCTTGTTGCAGTTTTAATTAGATCCAGTCCATTCCAGTTTCAAATATTCTGAGGATCATATCAGGACTTTCCCTTCCCCAGAGAAGGACTCTGGGAATATTTTTTATGCTTTATAGCTTGGTTACCACTTTCTGAATTGTGGGGACTCTCTCTTTGTTTTACGACTTGGCTGCCAACTTTCTGGGTCACTGGAAGTTCTCTTTGCCTTCCAGCACTGCCCTCTGGCTTTGTGCATCCAGAAAAACATCTCTGTACACGTGTGCTGTCCCTTACACTTATCAGACAGTTGCGGTGCATGTGGTGAAGGCCTGGGACTCTGTCTGAAGCTTTTTTGTTGCTTTCCATGAAGGCTCCTTGTACCAATGAGAGATTCCTCTGATGTCTCTTGTTCTGCTCTGAGCCTTTGGTGTGCTTCCTCCATGCACTCAGAAAGTTTTGGCATGTGAGTACAGACTCAGTGTATCACTGGGGACCTTTAGTATTTTAATCCATAGTATTGGCCCATCTATAACCATTAATAATTGACAGAAAGTTCAATGAGTCTCCTTATTTTTGTCTATTGCCAATTTCTCCCCTTCTCATAGTTCCCCCAGGGATGAAGGCAGCTGTGGTGTCTTCTAGGGCTTGGCATTTTATGAAATTTAGTTTATTTAGGTGTTTTTTCATCTTTAGCTATTAGGTTTTTTAAAACTATGATTTTGTAGCTTATCTGACCTGTTCTTTTTGTTTCATATGGGCATGACACCCTGTTGCGACTTTCTACACCATAACAAGAAGCAGCAGTCATTCCAATGAGTTTTATGCATAAGTATGACTAATGTCAATTGTCTGGGCATCTCCAAGCTCCTCAATCTGCTGGGTTTACACAGCTCTTTATCATTAGGTTAAATTAGTTGGAATCCCAACAGTTAGATGGGGTTAGACCAAGCTTTCTCCCTAATATCCCAACACAGTCTTGGGAAACTTACCTTTCTTGTCATTTCTTGTTCTCATTTCATTTCTGCTGAATTTCTGCTGAATTCTCTCTATCACTTGCATCTCATTTCTTGCAGCTGTTTCTTCTGCTTTGCTCATATCAACCCCACATGGATGTAGGTGGGAGACTTCAATAGGACAGAAAGAATGAAAACTGTGAAGGAATTAGGATAAAGGAAAAGAAAATATCAGATCAGGAAGGGTTCAGCACTCAGCTGGTGTAGAGAATGATCAAGTAGGGGCATTCTAAAAAATGAGTAGAAGACCCCATGTTCTTTCTCTTTTTAATCAGATTTAGATTATCAGCTGTTTCTCTGTTCTCTGAGAATTATGATTGTATTTTTGAAATTTTTTGGGAAAAAGCTGCTTGAGCTTTGTTTATGGTCACTACTTGGAGGCAGTGGTCAAGACAGTGATTGGTGACAAAAATAGTGTGATCCACAGCCAACACTCCCAACAGCACATCTCCCACCGAATCGTGGGTGAGTGAAATCACTTGGGGAGACTATCTGGTTGAAAAGACAGCATGGCTCACTCCTTTTCTTCCCTTCCTTTTTAGACTCAGTAAGTCTATTCTAAGAGTCTATTCTCCAAGTTTCACCATGCGTAATTGCTTCTTTTAACCTAGAAGGCAAAGAGAAAATTTTGGAAGAGAATAAATCCCTTATAGTAATTCAGAAAAAAAAAAAAGAAAACACCCCCTTTCATTTCAGGGCATAACTGTGCTACCATTTGATACAAATACACTGCAGTTTTGAAAATATTAAATGTGACTAGGAGGTAATATTCAGTCTTGGATAAATTTCACAAGGGCATCTTCATGAGAAAAAATACAAAGACCAAACCACAACGAAGCAGTAAAACAAGACAAAGAAAAAGGAGACAACAAAGATTTTTCAAGGACAGCTTTCGTCTGCATTTCCTTCAATAAACTTTGAGCTAGGGTAAGAGAAAGAATTGTGTATGTGGCTGGCAGCTTCATCACATTACATTCCCACCTCTAGACTTTAGTTTATTTACTCTGTGCGTACAGATGTGATTGCTCTTGGAGTTTCTTTTCTAACAGAAGGGACAGCTGCAACACCCAGCTGATGACTCAAAGGCCTCTCAGAGCAGAGAGAGGACATGCACAGTCTTTCCCTTTGTGGCTCTTTGCAGAGTATACTGTGATTTGCACATTTGCCTCCAGCTATCAGAGAAATAACTTATATCCTCCAGGATACCACAACCCCTCTGTCAAACATTTATCATAGTGTTTGACACTTTGCACTGTAGTATTTGTTTCACGGCTTTGTCTCTCCTCCTAAATCTGCACTTTTTAGAGGGAGGGGCTCTGTCTTGTTTGTCTAACATCCCCAGAGCCTAGCATGCTACTTGGCAGGCTGCAGGTACTCAATAAATATTTGCTGGAGGCATGAATGAATAAATGCATGAATGAGAGAAGTAATATATATGACACAGGTTGAACATAATTTACGAATTAAAAATGCAACAATCCCTGCACTGCCAAAAATATAAAATAAAATACCCAAACCAAATTCAAAACAGGATTTTGACTTCTAACACTGTTATAAATTAGGATTTAAAAATTCCTGAAAGTAGTTCACCAATTGTATTAGGGAGAAATTTTGTTAGACTGCTAGCATCAGAGAGACAACACAGGGGCTTAAATAAATTGGGGGCTAATTTTCTCTTGCAAAATAAAGTCCAAAGTTACGGAGTCTACACCAGGTAGAGTTTTTCTTTTCTTTTCTTTTTTATAAAGTCACTAGGAATCCAGACTCACTCCCTCTGTTCAAATCCATTCTTAGTGTGTGATTTCTGAGATCTGGCTTGTAGATCTGCTTGAAGGTCAAAATTCATCTTGTCAGCGTCTAATTCTGCTGCATTTCAGCTAGAGGAGCTTTCAGTGCCTAGGTGGAGCAGAATTTTCAACCTGGGCCATTGCTCCATAAAATTCCTTTTGGGCCTTGGAAGTTATGGAATCAAGAACAGATCTTCAATAAGATACATGTCACCCCCACAGGACACTCAGACTGCTAACTTCCATATTTGTGCTGGTGAGTCTGATCACCCAGCATGCTTGCCTTGAGTCAGGACAAATTCTGTGATGTAATTTATACTCCAGGACACCCCTGATGGTTCAGACTGAGGCCGTGCCTTGACCAGAAATTGCATCCTTGTTTGGCTTCTTCCCTCGTCCCTTAATTCCTTAATTCAGTTTCTCCTGGAAGCACTTTTTAAATACATTGCTCGCATATGAATCCTTGTGTTAAGGTTTGCTTCTGGTAAACCTGACCAAAGACAATACCTACTTAGAAAAGGCTGAGCAAAGTTCAAGGCTAAGCAAGTGTAATCTGTGTCCTTAGTCTCTATGCCTGATGAAGGCACATGCATTTGCTGAGGAGAGAAGAGCAAGGCTCACTTTTGCTAAACTTTGTATGGCCTGTGTTGGGGAGGCCCCTTTCTGGCTGGGGCCCTATAGCCTTTGCCTTTGCTGAGTCCCTTGACTCCTAGTCCTTCGATGAGACCCAGATACCTTTTCTTTAGACCATCCATGTAGATCCTGCCGTATGAATGCAGGTGCTCTGACCAGTAATTACTCATTCTGTGAAGATGTCATATTTACTATGTCTTGTTCTGGCTTTGGCAGTTAAAGCCCTCTGCATATCTGTAACAGAGTTGTATAGATCGAAATAAACATTTAGCAGCCAAAAAGATCACACCACCTTGTCCTCCCATTTTAGGCCCCAGACTGGGCGCCTTGTACACCAGAAGCTTCAAGAAATCTATAAAGAGTTTGTTTCCCTATTTTTACACCTTGTTGATTTTCTTGTGTTCCTGGCTCATGCATTGGAAGGGTTAACTGTCCCCCTGAATTGCACGTACCCCCCTGCCCTGCACCCTGCAAACTCTAGGCCCTTCCTGCCTGGAATCTTTTCCCAGTCAAATGTGAGTAAAAGTACTCCATGCTTTTCAAAATGTTCAATCACAGGGAGGGGGGTGGGGTGAGGTGTTGGAGTCAGCCTGCCAATTATCCTCCCAAATTTATGAATCAAATACACCATTCCAATTCCCTGACCTGAATTGAATCAATTTGGAAATAAAGGGGGCCCAGAGTTCTATACTATTAGAGTTCCCTACAACATGGAAGGAAACATGAAGAGTAGGAAACAAATATTCTCCTTTACATTTTCTAATGCGATTTTATTTTTTAGGTACCTGTACTCCCATGACCATGTGCTTGAGGGGATGCCAATCCAGTCCCAGTCTCAGCCCATAGTGGAGAATCAGTTTGATCTAAGCCAATCACATTGATGCTATTCTAGTTAACTGTGATTGGCTGAGGAAGATGTGGGTTGGTGAAGATAACCCCCCCACTCTCCACAGCCACTGAGAAGATTAGATCGTTCTTTGGATTTGGATATGTATTTCTATTAATATCTGTAAATGTTTTCCATTTCCATGTCGCTATTATACTTTTGTTAGCTCATGTCAAACTTGCATAAAACTAATACCCCTAGATCAATTTTACATGAAGGGTTATTAAACCAGGTAACTGTCTTCCCTAGCAGTGTCTGTGATTTTCTGAACAAAATTCAGGGTTGATAATCTTTCTCCAACTTAAAATATAGTACAAGAGGTAAAATCTACTTCTGTACACCTGTTTGGTAACTGTTGGAATATCTGTTCCAGAAAAACAGAATTGTGTGGATTGTGAGTCACTTCTGCTGAGGATAATTACAAAGAGAGGAAATTGGGAGTTGGGAGTGAAAAGAGGAGATAAAGCAGATGGCAGAGGAAGGATGGAGATTTTAGCAGTGAATCCTTGGGGAGACAAAGGAAGATCAAGCACAGTAAACTTATAAGGGTATTCAGGTGACATCTGTGAGGAGGCGTTGAGGAGCTGGGAGCTGAGCTGGGAGAGAGAGGATTTGATAGACATATGATCTGGGGAGGGGACAGAAACATCTTCCGAGTCACGCAATCAAGAAGGCATTGATCATTTGAATGAGGAACCAGGCAAAGAAGAAAATCAGTAGAATTTACAAGCGCTGCACTGAAATTTTAAGAAATGCTCAAAAGTTTCAAGCAAGAGTAGTAAATGGCAATTAATATTATAGTATCTGTGTTACTAATTTATACTTAAAAAGTCTTTATTCTTTTATTCTATGAAAGCAAAATATGTTTCAAAATGCTTTCATAGATTTATTTCTGATTTCAGTTTCTCAAATTCTATTTTTTTATATGATCTTAATTTTCCAACCTCAAACTCTCTGGCAACAGAATTTTCTGAACTTTAATTCTGCGTTTGATAAGGGATAATATTTACATTTATCAGGCCAGTGCTGTGGCTCACGCCTATAATCACAGCACTTTGGGAGGCTGATCAACTGAGGTCAGGAGTTCGAGAACAGCCTGGCCAACATGATGAAACCCCATCTCTACTAAGAATACAAGAATTAGCCAGGCATGGTGGTGGGTGCCTGTAATCACAGCTACTTGGAAGGCTGAGGCGGAAGAATCACTTGAACCCATGAGGTGGAGGTTGTAGTGAGCAGAGATTACACCATTGCACTCTCGCCTGAGTGACAGAGCGAGACTCCATCTCAAAAAAAAAAAATTACATTTATCTCTGCTAAATCTTATCTTATTAGAGTCCATAAAAGACAGATTTGATTACTTGAAATTATAAACTTCCACATAGAAAAAAAATTCATCCTATAGAGTAGAAAATCAAACAATAGACTGGCAGAATGACAAGAATATCTGCAACACATATGAATGGCAAGGGCTAATACCCCTAATTTTCAAAAAGTTCTTTCACATTGTCACGGAAAAGACATACAACTCAACTGAAAATGAAGTAAAGTGTATGAATAAGCCACTCAGCAAGTATGTAAGCAAAAAAAAGCCAGGAAACAGGAAATGCTGCTCAGCTTCTCTAGTAATCATGAAAATTCAATTAAAAAAAAATGAGACACTCATACTGGTCAGCAAAGGCAAGAGGTTAAAAAGTTGTGCTATAAATGGAATGCTTGTGTCTAACCCCAAATTTGCATGCTGAGGCCTAAATATCCAACATGGAAGTGTTAGGAGGTGGGGCCTTTGAGGGATAATAAGTCATGAGGGTGGAGCCCTCACAAATGGAATTGGTGCCCTTGTATTAGAGGATGAAGAGACCAGCACTCCCTCTCTCCACCACATGAGGATACAGTGAGAAGTGGGCCATTGGCAATTGGGAAAAGAGCCCGTAGCAGAATCAGACCATGCTGGCACCGTGACCTCAGACTTCTCCAGAACTGTGAGAAATAAGTTTCTGTTGCTTATAAACCATCCACTCTATGGTACTTTATAGAGCAGCCTGAACTAAGACAAGTTGACAGTAACTGGTGAGAATGAGGGGAAATGGGACCTTTCACACATTATCAGTGGTGTTATGAATTGTTATATACTGTTAAAAAAGTATTTATTAAAAGAATGGGCCTGGGCATGGTGGCTCACATCTGAAATCCCAGCACTTTGGCAGACTGAGGCGGGTTGATCACTTGAGCTCAGGAGTTCCTCTGGTGACATGGGAAAACCCCATCTCTACAAAAAAATACAAAAATTAGCCAGGTATGGTAGCATGTGTCTGTAGTTCCAGCTACTTGGGAGGCTGCGGTGGGATGATAGCTTGAGCCCAGGAGGCAGAGGTTGCATGAGCTGAGATCATGCCACTACATTCTAGCCTGGGCAACAGAGTGAGACCCTCTCTCTCTCTCTCTTTCTATATATATATATACACACACACATATGTATATATTATATATTATATAATGCATATATTATATATGTATATATCTCTATATAATGTATGTATACATTATATATTATATAATGTATATATCTCTCTCTTTAGCTACACACACACCTATGTATATACTATATATTATATAATGTATATATTATATATGTGTATATATGTATATGTAATATATATTATATATGTGTATATATTATATATAATATATACATGTATATATGTATATATTTATATATGTATATTATATATACATGTACATATAATATACACATATATTATACATATGTATGTATATATAATACACATGTATATATGTGTATATTTATATTTCTATATGTATTTATGTATGCATATACATATGTATGTATATATATAATATGCATATAAGTATATATATACATATATATTCTTTGACCCAGAATATATATATATATAAAATATAAAAATATATATATATAATATATATATTCTTTGACCCAGAATCTTCCTTTAGGTAATTTATTCTATAATAATAAAAGTAAATAGTAACTAAAGATATGTGTACAAAGATGTTTATTGCAATGGAAAAAAGTTGGAAGCTTCCTGAATGCTCATTAACTAGGGAGTGGATTAATGAATTATGGGACATCCATATTATGGAAACTCAGTGAGTTATTAAAAATAATGATGTGTTTCTTGAATGTATTTTTCAAGCAATTCTTAGAATACTCTTTAGCCAGATACATGCATGACTCATTTCTTCACTTTCTTCAAGTCTTCCCTTAGATGTTACCCTGTCACAGTGGCCTTTCTTGACCACCTTTTCACCATCTGCACCACTCTATCATGTACTCTTGCTTTATTTTTCTGAATACATGATGTTACATTACAGATCTGTGTTTTCTGGTGGATTGCTGGACTCTCCCACTAGAACAAAAGTTCCATGAGGATGGTGACTCAAAGATTTTATTCACTGCTATATCCTCAATGGCTAGTGCCTGGCATATAATAGGCTCTTGATACTTTTTTTCCTATGGATGAATCTATAATATTGATTTACAAAAAAAAGTTTTTTTCCTTTCTCTTCCACCCATACTGTTCCTGAGAGCAGTAGTCAGTAAACTTCCTGCATGCTCCTTTCCATCTCAGTTTGCTTTCCTGAGAACCTGCCCTGAAATTGATTACACATGATACATCGAGAATCTGTGTTTTTAAAAGTATAAAAATGCAATAACATATTTTTTTCTGCATCTTTTTGGTCTGAAGAATCATCACAGTTCCAGAACTCCCTGTGGGATTGGCTGACACCTTGGTTAAGACTGCATCACAAACCAATTCCCCTCTCTGCCTAACACTGGATCCTTCTTTTTCCTTCCATAGTCGTTTGCTTCTCTGGGGCAATTTAAACTTTTATTCCTCATTCATTCTATTCATGTTTGTTGGTATAAATGAGTAGGCAGACGCTTTATTCCATTATCAGCTTTCTGGCCTCTACATACAAATAATAGTTCCAAGTCACTATCAACTCCATTCCCTCATTCCAGATCAATCTTTGCAAAGGGGCTCTTTTCATGGAATGAGAGTCAGTGTCCATGGAAAAATTGAGCCAAATGCAAGACAGGTTTATAAAGAGATTACATTGATTTTCTGCTTTCTGTGATTTTCCTCCTCTTTCTCCATGGTGTGGGAGTCTTAGATCCAATGTGAAACTGCGGGGGTATAGGGCAAGTGAAATGTAAGGGAGATCTGGGAGCAGGAAAGGGTGCTAAAGGAAGGCCAAGGTCACATGCAGCTTCAGTGGGCATGGGCGAGTCATCATCCATTCTTATAGACGGATCTATTTCATTTTTCCATTAACAACCATTTGAAGTAGATGAGACAGGTATCCTCTGCATTCTCCGTCACATCTCGCTCAGCTGTGGACGATGATGTTTCAGCTCGTAGGTCCTGGTGGAAGAAAGTGAATAATTGACCTTTAAGGTTTTCTACCTCTATGATATTTTTCCTGCTCATGTTCTATTGTTTTGGATGAAGTTATCCTAAGAAGCTGAAACACGTAATTTGCCAGTAGCTGACAGTACATGACCACCCAGCTAAGACAGTAAGTCAGAAAGCTGGATGGACAGAAAGTTCTTGAATAATCAGTATAGCATTCGTTAGCATGTGTGCCTAGTATGCAGTCATACTGTTGTCTTGCAAATGACATCAATGCTGTATTTACACTTACAAGGAGAATGCTGCTTCAGCATGTTGTTAATTAGGGCACTACCTGAGACTAGTGCCGATTAATTTCCTCAAATATGCTTACTGTATAGAGTAATCATGATTAATTAGCACAGAAGATTGGTCCAAAATGGGAGGATTTGAGGAGAATCTTGCTTTGTTTGTCTCCTGTTAAATAAGCAGCTGAAAAGCTTCCAGCTGAGGCAACCTTTTGCACAGCGCCTTCTAGCTCATCCTAATAGGTACCATGGTGTTAGGTGATCAAGAGATGATAAATAGACAGCCAGTAATACCCTTTCAATTACCCTTATAAAGCTGCTACTTACAGCCCTCAAGAGTATTGGATCAAGACACCGGCATTCTAATGGGCAAGATGCCTATGGAGAGAGCTTGGCACTCAGGAGTCAGAGGAACTTAAATTTGCTGTAACGTCTGCCCACCACTTGGTAGCTGACATTTCTCTCTAAATTTTACAGTGCTTGCTTCAAGGTGACCCACTGTATGTTTCCTGGCATCAGAGAAATTGTTGTTAGTACTGGGCTGATTTTTATTTTATTTTTAAATGTTTCTCAGGCTTCCATGTGGTCATCTTGGACGTGGGCTAATTGTAATTGTATGAACTGAACCTGCACTAGAACTGGCTTTGTGATCTTCTGCCTGCTCAAGCTTTGCTTTGCTCTGTCCTTTTCTGGATCGTACATTTATCTCAGTGTGTCATTGTATAGCCAAATGCTGCATTCTCTGTATGTGTTATGCCAGATGTTTCATGAAATATCATAATAGACACAACTTATGATAGCCACCAGCAACTCGAAGGGTGATTCTGAGGGGAGCATTTATTGTACCCATAATTCCCACCACTTTCCCAAATCTCCGCTAGGCATGGAGCTGTGGGTGGAGACCATCTATCCTGTTAAAATGCAGGCAATGCCTCCTCACCCTTGGAAACTGAAGGGATAGTGATGAGCTCTGAATTGCCCTTGGAGTTCCTCTTCCCTTGTTTAAAGAATAGCACATGTTCTCCGCTGAACAGTGCTATATTCTTGTCCTATAAAAGCTAAGAAGTCTGACAATCTTCCATCATTCTTTTCCATCACTTCAAACTGGCAGTTTTCCTGTTGGGGTGGCTGATTAACTTCATGGCTCAAACTCACACTAATCTCCCTATTAAAGGATTGCTTGGCCACATCCTTAGCGTTCTCTTCTGAACATATTTTCTCATTCTTTTTTTTTGCGATTTGGATAGGTGGAGTTTTTTTCAAATCTTTACATTCTAGTTCCTTTTTGCTTAACAATTTCATCTTCAAGAGCGCTCTTCTCATATTTCACTATAAATGGTCAAGAGGAACCAAGGTGCTCCTTCAACACTTTGCTTGGAAATCTTGTCAGCTAAAATCCAATTATATTGCTCACAAGTTCTACCTTCCACAAAATACTAGAAATGAACACATTTCAGCCAAATTCGTTGCCAACTTATAAACACAAGGATTGTCTCCTTTCCATTGTCTTATAACCTGTTCCTCATTCCCATCTGATACCTCATCAGAATGGCCTTTACTGTCCATATATATATGTTTTGAGACAGAGTTGTCCAAGCTGGAGTGCGGTGGCATGATCTTGGCTCACTGCAACCTCCACCTCCCAGGTTCAAGTAATTCTCCTGCCAACCAAGTAGCTGGAGTATAGGCACGTGCCACCTTGCCTAGCTGATTTTTGTATTTTTAGTAGAGGTGAGCTTTCACCATGTTGGCCAGGTTGGTCCTGACCTGAAGTGATTCATTCGCCTTGGCCTCCTGAAGTGCTGGGATTACAGGTATGAGCCACTGCTTTTAGCCTACTATCCCTATTTCTACCAACATTCGGTTCATGGTAACTTATGAACTCTCTAGGAAGGCAGAAGGTTTCTCTACAGTTCTCCTCTTTCCTTTTTGAGTCCTCATTAGAATCACCTTTACAAGTCTGTCCATGGTAGTCCAGACTTTTCTAGCATACATCTCAAAACTCTTTGGGCCTCTACCCTTTACCCAGTTCCCAAACTGCTTCCACCATTTTAGGTATTTGTGATAGTCATGCCTACTCTTGGTTACTAATTTTTCCATATAAGCTTGGGCTACTATCACAAAATATCATAAACTGGGTGGCTTAAACAACAAACATTTATTTCTCACAGTTTTGGAGGCTGGGAGTCCAAGATCACAGCATGGTGAGGGCCTGATTCATGGCTCACATATGGCATTCTTTGCACTTATTCTTGCATGATAGAAAGAGGAAGCATGCTCTCTCTGGATTCTTATAAAGACACTAATCCCATTCATAAGGACTTTCCTCATATGACCTCATCTAATCCTAATTATCTCCCAAAGACAGGCTTCAACATATGAATTTCGGGGGGGACACAAGTCCATAACACTATCCAAAATCAACATGAGTAGAAGTAAAAACAGGAAACTCGCAATGCAAGCAGTTTCAAGCAACTCAAAATAAATAGATAAAATCAAAGAATCAGTGTACTTTCGATAAAAACAGAATGCCAAAGTAAGCTCCCAGCCTCTTTCCAATCAGATCATCATGCCTTATGAGAATGAGGATCTGGTGGAGGAGGCAGGTAATTCCTGACAACCTCAGTCAAAAGCAGAGTGTGGAAAGGACTTTAATGTAGGTATGAGGTAAGTGTTATGAGAGAAGTGAGAGTTGGGAAAGAGTCTTGGGTTTTGTAATAGATAATATCCCAGAGTAGGTGTATCTATTGATTCAAGGTAGAGTTTCTTTCTGGAACAAGAAAAGGGATATATAATAGAAGACTATATTTGCTGACGCAATAGGAAAGCAACACAGAAACTCACAGAAGTGAGGTTTAAGCCTCCAGGGACCTGAGCAGCATGTCATATTAGAGCGCACAAAGAAGGGCTCAGCGACCGGTTAAAGTTAAGCCAGGGGTGAAGAGCTTAAGCCTGAGGTTGAGGCTGTGGACTCATTAGTTGGGAAATAAAGACTAAAAATTAAGCTGTCTGGACTTGGTCTGAAGCCCTGGCTTTGACAGCGAGCTAATAGACTCTCCACATGCCGCTGTCAAAAAGGGCCTTTCCTTCCGTGAAAATGGGAGATTATGTCCCTGGGAGGTTATAGAGCTTCTCTTAGGGCAGCAAGTAAGTCAATACTGATGATGGCAACAGAATCACATAATTCTGCTGACTTGTAGTGGTATCTCAAATATTATCCTGAGAGCCTTGGAGATTTCTCAAGTGGAGTGTGATGTATGCATGCATGTGTTCGTGTGTGTGTGTGTGTCTGCGTGTGCTCATGTGCACACACACAGACTGTGCATGTGCTCTCTCTTCAGCCTACTCCTGGATTCCAGGGTATTTTCTGTGTTTATTACCTGCCTGCTGTGCCCTTTACTGGACTGTGAGTACCACAAGAACAAGAAAAGCAAATTCCTGCTTTTCTTTATAACACTCACCGTGCCAAGCACTGAGCATGCACTAGCTAGACATAGAGTTACGAATGGCTTTTTAATCTCTTCCCTGTTTAGACATTCAGTTGATAGTGACAAGAAACAGGAAGTATAGGATCGATGGATGTAAGTAGAGAGAGTTACAGAGGGAGATGGGTATTTGACTCAGCATATATGCTACTTAGTCATCCATGGAAATCTCCTTCAAATATAGGTAAGGACTTTAGCCCTTCCTTGCTCATCATTGATCAAGGCTCTGTTCATTTACAGATAACAGATGCTATCTCACAATGGAAACAATCTTGCGGCAGCATTGCTATGGTCAGTAAGTGTTATGGACTGAATTGTGTCTCCCCTGAATTTTATATGTTGATGTTCCAACTCCTGCTGCTTCAGAATGTGACTGTACTTGGAAATTAGGTTGAAATGTGGCCATTAGGGTAGGCACTAATCCAATATGACTAGTTTTCTTATAAGAAGAGAAGATTAGGACCAGTGCAGTGGCTCACGCCTGTAATCCCAGCACTTTGGGAGACCAAGGCAGGCAGATCACAAGGTCAGGAGTTCGAGACCAACCTGACTAACATGGTGAAACCCTGTCTCTACTAAAACTACAAAAATTAGCTGGGCGTGCTGGAGCGTACCTGTAATCTGAGCTACTTAGGAGGCTGAGGCAGGAGAATTGCTTGAACCTGGGAGGCAGAGGTTGCAGTGAGCTAAGATTGTACCATTGCACTTAAGCCTGGATGACAGAGCAAGACTCCATCTTAAAAAAAAAAAAGAAGAAGAGGATATTAGGACACAAAAAGAGACATCAGGGGTGTGTGTCCAGAGAGAAAAGGCCGTGTGAGGACACAGTGAGCAGGTGGCCATCTGCAAGCCGAGGAGCAAGGCCTTAGGAAAAAACAAACCTGTGGACACTTTGATATTGAACTTCTGGCCCCTAGAACTTTGAGAAAACAAATTTGTATTGTTTAAGGCATGCAGTCTGTGATATTTTGTTATGACAGCCCTAGCAAAGTAACATATTATGCTTTAAATAGATGTTTAGTTTAATATTACCTTAGAGGAAAACAGATATGATTTAGAACAATGTTCTATTTTATTACCAGGTAATATTTCCTATAGATAACTTTGGTTAGTATAAGTGCATAGCAAACCACTTGAAGACTTATAAAAATTTATTGTTTCTCTCTCTCTCTCTCTCTCTCATGTGCATCAACTGAGCTCATTTGGACAGTTCTTTCTTCAGATATCTATCAAAGTTACAGCCAGATGTCAATGAGAAGTACAGTTATCTCCAGAGTCATCTGAGTTCTATGTCCGAGATGGTGTCTTCATTCCTGTGTCTGGTGCCCAAGCTTGGATGGCTGCAAGAACTGGAGGCTGAACATCTCTTTCCCTGTGACCTTTCTATGTAGCTTCTGCATAGGGCTTCCTTCTGTCTGGGTGGTCTCAGGTAACTACTTACCTGGCAGCTGGCTTTCCCTAAAATGAGTTTTCCAAAAGACCAAGGGAGAAGCTGTGAGGGTTCCTTCAACCGAGCTATGGAAACGCCTTCTGCTGCAATCTACTGCTCACCAGTGAATCACAGTCCAGTTGGAATGAAAGGGAGGCAATTCCACAGGGCATGAATACTAGGAGGGGTGGTCCATTGGGGGCCATCTTTGATATCAGGTACTGTGAATATCTTGACTGGGCCTGAACAGTTAGTTTTGGGACATTTATATAATATTACTAATCAATTCCTCACTTTGTATCTGGATTGGTCTTTTAAATGCATCTTAGTGACCACATAACTCAAAACCTTCCCATCCTTCAGACCCTGCATGATCTAGAGTGGAATTTGCAATCCCATCCTCATGACCCACTACTAGAAGGCAAAATCTGTATGCTGTACACAGTTTTCCCCTAATCAGAATTTAAAAAGCTGGGTGTGATGGCGCTCACCTATAATCTCCGCTACTCAGGAGGCTGAGGATTGCTTGAACTCAGGAGTTGGAGGCTTCAGTGAGCTAGGATTACCTCACCGCACTTCCGACTAGGTGACAGAGTGAGATCCCGCTTTAAAATAATAATAATAACAAAGAGTTAAGCGACATGGATTTGGGATTTTTATTAGTTTTAGAATTCAAAATGTATTAAGAGCTAACCACAGTTTGAGTCCCCTCATACCACAACACAATAGACGGCCTTCTAACAACACTTCTGTTCAGCATTTGAAGAAAGACTGTGGCTGCCATTCATACGAGAGAGAGACTGAGAGACAGAGACAAAGACAGAGGGAAACAGAGAGACAGAGAAAGAGAAAGAGAGAAACAGAGACAGAGGGAAACAGAGAGACAGAGACACAATTTCCTATAACGATGATGCCATTCTCATTCACTTGTACTCTGACATCCTTGTGGGGTACAGAAGAAAGTGGCAGAGGCTTGGGGAGCACACAAGCTGTTCACAACCAGCTGATTTTCCATGCCCAGCCGGCAGTACGTGGTCACCACTGAGGGAGCATTGCTAGCGGTGATGAGGAGGCGTCAGTGGGGCTCCATTTTGCAAATAGTGCTCAGTGGACCACTATTCAGCAACATGGTCATTACATTTCTGCAAACAAATACAAGCTAATTAAATAACGAAAAACTTAAAATGATGGTCTAATTCAAGTAAATACATAATACATTGTGGTGCCACTGGTAATTCATAACTTTATTGTTAATTGCATTGTTACACATTTTGCACCTGGATACATGTTTAAATGAAGAATAAAACCAAGAATGACTGAAGAAAAACTGAATCACACAGTACCTGCAGAGTCATTACAGATGAGTGAAAATTCCTGCTTTCCAACAATCCATCAGTTAGATAGTCAGAGCGACATCAAAGGGATCCGTGTAATAGACTTATTCCTAGCAAAATGAAAAATCTGAAAATTGTTATTTTAATTCATAAAATTGCACATATGTTGATCCTGTACTAAAGTAGCTTATTAAAACATGCTTAATGAAAGTTTTATTTTCACATCTACTTAACTTTTGGGGCAATATTAAGCAGTACAATTTGGTTGTGACCTACTTTGTACATAACACATCCACAAAGCAAGGAACAAACAAAATTCTGCAGCTCCATTTATGTTATGAATATTTCAGTATCTATTGTTATTTAGTAAACCAGCCAAACTTAGTGGTTGAAAGCAATAACAATTTCTTATTTCTCATTGTTTGGTGGGCTGGCTGGTGGTTCTTCTGCTGGCCTTGCCTGCTCTGGCTGTGTTTAGCCGGTGGGTTTGTTGGGGCCTGGTTGTTCCAGGATGACCTCACTTCACTTACATGTTTGGCTTCAGAAGGCCTGGCTGGAATAGCTGGGATGACTGTGTCCCTGCACACCAACCTCACAGTCTCGCATCTTCAAGGAGACTGGTCTAGTTTTCTCATGTAGTGCCTGGGCTCCAGTGATGGAAGCTGCAAGTCCTCTGAAGGGCTGAGCTTCAAGTGTCACAATGTCACTCCTCCTTCATACAAAGGGATAGACCAAGTCCTAAGGCCAGCCCAGCATCAAGAGTGGGAGACATGGGCTCCTTTTTATGGGAGAAATTGCAAATAACTTGTGGTAATATTTATGTACCACAGGTAGATATTTCATTTTCCAGTATTTTGCTTGTATTAGATTGTTAGGACTGCCATAACAAAACACAACAGACAGTGACTTAAGCAACAGAAATTTATGTTCTCACAGTTCTGGAGGCTGGAAGTGCAAGATCAAGGTGTTGGCAGGTTGAGTTTCTCCTGAGGGCTCTCCTTTCAGTTTGCAGATGGCCGACTTCTCTCCATCTCTGCACATGGTCTTTTCTCTGTGCATGCCCATCCCTGGCACAGAGAGCTGTGTGTCCAGTTTCTCTTCTTATAAGGACACCAGTCAGGTTGGATTAGAGCTCCCTCCAACAACCTCATTTTAACTAATCCTCTCTTTAAAGGCTTTATCTGCAAGCACAGTCATGTTCTGAGGTTTTAGGGGTTAGGACTTCAATATACAAATTTTTGGGAGTGGAGACGCAATTCAGCCCTTAACATTATTTATTTTTTGATTAAAACCTAGGTATCTCCTGAGAGTATATGGCACCACAGAAGGGGCCAACTGAACTGATGAAATGTGTGGGTATCTGTTGGTTTTGCTTGTTCTGTGATCTTGTCCCTTCTGATGCAAGCAGCTTTCCCTTGGGCATAGCCAGAGTCAGAATGACTCATTCGCAGACGGACATGTGACCTTAGGCTTGTGTCCTAACTCAGCTCCATGTTTGCATTGGAACTCTTCTTTCTCTGGGGGCTGCTAAACTGGTAGCATATGCATTTGGATTTTCTAGTGAACATTGTCTGGTTTCAATATAGTGAGAAGCAACTGGAGAATAAAAGCGAAGCAGAAGAAAATAGATATAAAAGTAGGAATTGATAAGCATCTTGACGATGCAATTTTAGGGCTAGGGATACAGCTTTTCCCTTGAAGTTTAGCTCTTCTTGAATCTCTCTAATATAGGAGCCAGCAAATTCCTTTTTAATTATTTTTGTGGGGGTTGGGAGAGGGGTTGAATCAGAAAGTTGGGTTTCTGTTGGCTGCAACTAAGAGCTCAACCTAAACTTTGGGTATAGCCCATTTACAATTTTAGCAAATAAATTTTACCTAAGTAATCTTTTTCCGTGAGCAAATAGGTGAATTCAGTCTAATGACATGTTTCTTTTATGTAACTGACTACCTTAAGTTCCATGTAACTTGACTGCAACCTACACTGGACATCATTTTTTAAGCCACTCAAGTTGAATCCCACTAAATGACATCATGGAACTTGGTATCATTACATTATTAACAAAAGGAAAATAGATATGCACTGGATTCACACTCAAATCTACTTACTTACTAAGCAGGGATACTTTCAACTCATCATGGCTATCAATACAAATTAATGATGTCCTCACTCTTATGGATTTAGGATATTATTAACCCTATTACAATTTTTGAGTGACCTTAACCTGGAGGATAAATTTCAATTCCATTACCTGACATGTAATGTATGCACAATCTATTCCTGACCTGTTTTTCTGACTTCTATTAAAATCTGACACCAACTTAGGCCAAGTGCAGTGGCTCAAGCCTGTAATCCCAGCACTTTGGGAGGCTGAGGCGGGTGGATCATTTGAGGCCAGGAATTCCAGACCACTGTGGCCAACATGGCAAAACCCTGTCTCTACTAAAAATATAAAAATTAGCCAGATGTAATGGCGCATGCCTGCATTCCCAGCTACTCAGGAGGCTGAGGCAAAATAATTGCTTGAACCCAAAAGGCAGAGGTTGCAGTGATCTGAGATCCCACCACTGCACTCCAGCCTGGTTGACAGAATGAGACTCTTTCTCTTTCTCTTTTCTTTCCAGTTCTGCTTCTCTCTGATCCAAACAGTCCTGGTTATTTTTGATAGGCTATTTTAATTGTTTTTGGTACTGATTTTTTTCTGTTAGATTCTATTTCAGTTTCTCTCCTATATCTAGTTTTCTAGTGGGCTGCTCAGGTGACTGAACTCTCCACAGCCCACCTTCTTTTCCCCTTCGTGGTTGTTTGGTTTCTCATCTTAACTGGTGCATCATCCAAGTGCTTACCCAAACCACAATCCTCAGAGTCTTATTTAAATCCACAAGAAGACAGTAAGTAACTGGCAGAAAAGAAAATAGTTGTGTACCCAATATGGGCCAGACTTTGGATGAGGCATTTGAGTGACATAACCATGAGATGCTGTGGAACAGATTGCCAGTGTGCCTGGCTCTCATTGTAGAGGAGTGGCATTGGAGATAAATCTCGAAGGAGGAGGATTTATAGGTGAAAGTAGAGGTTAGCAAACAAGGAAACATGTTAATCAAGGAGCTACGAGCCACATAGCAATTAATGGCTGCATTTCTTATATATTCACAGCATAGGTGTTTTTTGTGGATGCAAAAGTGGCTCCATCTTGGATGCTAATCTTCCATGTTGACTTATGATTAACTGCAGTCCCATGCATATCTCCTGATTTTGACTTTATTTGTCATCCCTTGTGTAGGAACACATACTCACTATAAATCCTGCCTTTAGATCAAAGCAATCTTGATGTTATTACGCACAAATTATAGGTTTTGATGTACATAACTTTCTGAAGGGTTGCTTTTAACTGTGTTTATAGATCATGCGTACCTTTCCCAATGGAATATAAGCTCCAGGTCTGGGGAGTACATTGTTATGGAGATCCACCTGTCTCATGGTCCCCCAAGTCCATTTTCATCTGTAAGTTCTGCCCTTTACTGACAAACTGCATTTTTCTGCTTTGTTCTTTGGTTTCTTGGATCCTTCAGCACTTGTGGGCCACTTGGCATATACAGTCCTTTGATGGAACAATATTAGTTTGTGTTCTCTAGAGAAACGGCACCAATAGGATATATATGTATATGTCTCTATATGTCTATATCTATATATCTAGATATATCTATGTATATCTACTGTATCTATATAGTTATGTATCTCTACATACAGATATAGTAGATATCTAGATATATCTAGATATATAGATATAGTAGAGGAAATGTATTATGGGAGTTGGCTCAAGGGATTATGGAGGCCAAGAAGTCCCATGATATACCATCTGCAGGCTGGAAAACCAGGAAAGCTGGTAGTGTAATTTGGTAGAGTCCAAGGGCCGAGAAGTGGGGAGTGTTTGTAGGTCTGATGGTGTAAATCCAGGAGATCTGATGTTCAAGGGCAGGGGACGATGGATGTTCCAGCTCAAGTAGAGAGAAAAAGAACTCACCTTTCCTCTACCTTTCTATTCAACCCAGGCCCTCACCAGAGTGGACGATGCCTGCCTACATAACTGAGGGCAGATTCTTCCTGAGTCTACTGCTTTAAATGCCAATCTTTCCCAGAAACACCCTCACAGGCTCACAGGCACACTCAGAAATAACGTTTGACCACCTATCTGGGTACCCTGCACCCAGCGAAGTTGACACATAAAATCGACTATTACAGTAGGTTTTGTCGTTAATTCTTGTATTAGCTAGGATAAAACTAAGCAGCTGCTACACAGACCTGACAATGCAATGGCTCAAGGAATGAAGAAGTTTATGTGTCTCTTATGAGATAGCATTTGTGTGAACAATCCAGGTTGTCAGGGCAGCTACTTTCCAAGTTGTTGGTCGAACATCCGCTAGAGTGTTGCCATGTTCTGCATGGTTGAAACTGAATTGATGTCCCATCCAGGTTCCAGAAGGAGTGAGGGCACACAGAGGAGGTGCATCCCACTCCCCACAACCCACAGCCACAGGGACAAAATGAGGCTGGGGAGTGTAGTCTAGCTAAGCAACCCGCATTCACCTTCAAGTCCATTCAATTCAACTTGGAAGATTGAGAACATGAGTTTGATGGATAAATGTCATAGTTTGATTCCATGTCCCCACCCGAATCTCACCTTGAGTTGTAGTAATCCCCATGTGTTGTGGGGGGACCTGGTGGGAGGTAATTGAATCATGGATGGTGGGGTTTTCCTAGGCTGTTCTCATGATAGTGAATAAGTCTCACGAGATCTGATGGTTTTAAAAAGGGAAGTTCCCCTGTATGTGCTGCCTTGCCTGCTGTCATGTAGGGTGTGCTTTTGCTCTTCCTTCACCTTCTGCCATGGTGAGTCCTCCCTAGCCATGTGGAACTGTGAGTCCATTAAACCTCTTTCTTTCATAAACTACCCAGCCTCGGGTATGTCTTTATTAGCAGCACAAGAGCGAACTAGTGCAATAGACAACCTGCAGTCTCTGCTGCATTCCCAGTGACTTCCTCCGCTCCTTTGGGAGTTTGTTAGGCATGACAGCAAGGTTGTTGAGGGAAGAGAGGAGTGGGTGGTAGGCAAGAGGAGGGAAGGTCCTGTGCCAGCACCCGGGGCAGTGGTGTAAGCCTCATACGACGTTCCCACCGACCACACTGGACGAGTGTTGTACTTCTAGGATCAAACAACAGGACCTTTTCTTATTTGCAGACATCAATTAAGTTAGCAGTTAGACTGGAGTGTTTACAACTTAAATTTGTCCTCCTAAAATTTTAAATAAAAACCTTGGTCCCTGTTAATGCTTAAACACGGCACAATGTGAAAAGATGAGAAGGTAAATGACCACATATCTGGAGGTTGTTGATGCAAAAATCTCCAGAGGCACACAGCCCTCCGAGGTCAACAGTTTATAGTTTTTATTCCAGAGACCTTTGTGTTTCTGGTTGTGATTTGACTTTGCATACATATCATGCAGTCACATTTTCTGCCAGAGAAGTCACTTCCCATTGTGTATGATAGAAGAAAGCACATCATTATTTTGCACAGGTGACAAAACCCTCAGGACAGCCTGGTGCTCCTTCACCTAAACGTGTCTGAACTGTGGGTGTAGGAGACAGGGATGACCTGCTGTTTCATTTGCTTTGAATCATCCCATCATCTGTCCCTGCTGGCAGGTGATGTGGTGGATGTGCTTAGATGAGCCTCCCTTACCAAATGTCTTCTTGGAAATACTGCTAGAATCTGTTCACATGCAGAGGATAGCACACACGCACACACACACACACACACACACACATGCATGCACACACACACGATAATAGATATTAGATTAATACATTCTATTTTACAAAGCAATAAATAAAAGCTTAAAAATGCAAAGCTGATATCACTCAAAAAAGGATTTCAAGCATGTCTCTTCATTTCCCAGTCATTAAATCATAATTAGATATTGTCTCCCCTATGCCCCTTTCATATCTGTAACAGAATCTCACGTGTAGGTGTGGTAGAAACCTGGGTACCAGATGTTTTGCTCCTTCCTTCTTTCCTGAAGCACATGCCTGTTTGTGGCAGTTTGAAAGTTTGCACTTAAGAAGCTTAATTTTTTTCCCCCCAAAGAGCAAGACTCTTCGGGGCTGTCATCTTCTTCAGATGCAGCCTGGTGGGAATGAATCCCTTTTAAAATGAAAAAGAGACCATCTCTTATCGTGCCTGCAAGGGTCAGGGAAGGGGCACTCCACCATTCTGCCTTATGAGCTTTTCCCTCAGGGTCCCATCTGCCTCATCAAATTCTGCTTCTGACTCGCTGATACCAGCCCCCTGGGAGTTGTTCTCAAAATCCAAAATCAATAAACACGGCTGTCAATCACACCAGGTCTTCTCAGCTGCAAGGTGCTACCTTTCTTGACTGAGGATTTCTGCAGAAGCCTAGAGCTCCATTTTCACAGAAGCCTGCTTGGTTCTCAGTGAAGTTTGCTTATTCTCACGATTAATGGCCTCATTAATAAAGGAGATATACACAGTATACATACTTTTAGCCGGGTTGTCAGATACTTTTGAAAGGGTTTAATGTCAATAAAACTTTCAATGTTGCCATTAGCTTACTTAAGTAAGCATTTAACCAGCTCCACTTGGGTGATCACTTTAGGAAAAATACACAGGTTATCTGCTAATTTCAATATTTCATACACAATGAGAACTTTGATCTGAGTCTAAGGAGGTTGCTGTGTGAGGCTGGGAGCTGTCGAGGAGGCAATGGAAAAATGAAAATGAATAAAAGCTAGCTCAAATTTGAACATGACCCAGGCAGTAGATAGTCTGAATTTGAGCGTGCCATCCAGGCTTGCTAAGTACTTGGCTCAAGTTTGAAAGCTTCAGTGCTGGATTTCACTGAGGCCCTTTATCACCTTGTTACATCTTTCCTGCCTTAGAAGGTTTGCATTGGTTTTTCTTTCTTCATTGATGTTTTCCCTCAGGATCTTGCGTGGCTTCCTCTTGGACTTTTTTCAGTTTTCTGCTGAAATGTTACCACTTTGGAGAGGTCACTTCATCACTTTAGTAAAACTCACTCTGCCTGTCATCACCATCTACCCCTTCTCGTTCTTCAATACCGGACACAATGGTGCGTGTTTGTTTGTTTATTGCTGGTGATATGGTTTGGCTGTGATCCCACCCAAATCTCATCTTGAATTGTAGTTCCTATAATCCCCACGTGTCAGGAGAGGGACCTGGTGGGAGGTAATTGAATCACGGTTACCCCCATGTTGTTCTTGTGATAGTGAATTAGTTCTCACGAGATCTGATGGTTTTATAAGGGGCTTTCCACCCTGCTTTGCTCTGCACTCCTCTTTCCTGCCACCAAGTGAAGAAGGACATTTTTGCTTCCCCTTCTGCCATGATTGTAGTTTCCTGAGGCCTCCCCAGCCACCAGAGCTGTGAGTTAATGAAACCTCTTTTATTTATAAATTACCCAGTCTCAGGCAGTTCTTTACAGCAGCACGAGAATGGACTAATACAGTTGGTCTCCTCCCTGGAGCAGAAGCTCCAAAGGCAAGGCTTGAGTTTGTTTTGCTCATTGGTGTATCTTAGCACTGAGAACAATTCTTGTTATATAGTAACTCCTCAGTAAATATGTGACAATTGAATAAATGAAATTCTAATAACAGCAATGGAAAAAATAATAGTAAAAACTTCCCAAATACAAGCTTCCAGAAATGAACAACATTTACATTGACAACTGATCAGTCCAAATATGATTCTCTATCTACTTCTACAAGAATAAGATACAAAAGTATAGGTGCTATTGAAAATGCAAAGTAAAATGTAAATATAAAATAGTTGTTAAAAATTCAACTATTTAAAATTCAAAATTTAAAATGTTTTAACTTTAATTTCATTCAAAGTAAAAAAATGAAAATGAAGGAAAGGTAAAATTTTAAATGGATTTTCTTTTTTTACTACAAGAGATATTTTTTCAAAGGTACCACTAAAGAGATTATGCAAAACATTAAGAAGTTGACATCATTATCATTTTTTTTTTTAAAAAAACTACATTTGGAATTTGAGTTCCTGCCATAAAAGATTAGTATTTTCACCTATCTCCTCACCCTCTGTGTCCCAATTTCTGTTGATTACATCTTTTATAATGCTCGAGGTTTACTTTCTGTTTGGTATGTAATTCACACAACTGTCAAATATTTATATTTCAATAGAGTCACTACCTACCATCAATTTCCTTCCCTTCCTTCCTTCCTTTAGTCCTTCTGTCCTTCTTTTCCTCCTTTTCCTTCCTTCTTTCTATCCTTCCTTCCCTCCTTTTTCTTCCTTCCTTCCTTCCTTCCTTCCTTCCTTCCTTTCTCTTTCTTTCGAGACAGGGTCTGTATCACCCAGGCTAGTGTGCGGTGGTGCAATCACGGCTCACTGCATCCTCGATCTCCAGGCTCAGGTGATTCTCCTGCCTCAGCCTCTCAAGTGGCTGGGACTACAGGCATGTGCCACCATGCCGGCTAATATTTTCGTATTTTTCATAGAGGCAAGATTTTGCCATGTTGACCAGGCTGGTCTCAAACTCCTGGGCTCAAGTGATCCACTGGCTTTGGCCTCCCAAAGTGGTGGGATTACAGGTGTGAGCCCACCACGCTCAGCTTCCATCAGTTCTTTCTAAGGTATTCTTCCTTTCCTTAAGTTTAAATTTTGATTAAAGTTTTATTTGACTGGTATCTTAATCTGTTCTGGCTGCTACAGCAAAATACCATAGACTGGCTGGCTTAAACAATATGTATCTATTTCCCACAGTTCTGAAAGTCCAAGATCAATGTGCTGGCAGATTCAGTGTCTAGTAAGGGGTGGCTTCCTGGTTTACAGATGGCTATAATCTCATGTGGCAAAAGGGGCAAAGCAGGTCTCTGGGGTTTCTTTTATGAGAACACTAATCCCATTCATGCTCTACCCTCCTGACCTAATCACCTCCCAAAGGCCCAAACCTCCAAATGTTCTTCCATAGGGAATCAGGTTTCAATCCACCAATATTAGGACAGGCTCATTCAGTCCATAGTAACTAGGTTCATTGATTGACAAGTGGATTTTTCCAGTAGGCCCATATGGTGGCACTGTAGCACTGCTGTTAAGAGTGAAGTTTCTAGCATCACCACCTAAGGCTAACATCTCAGATCCCCCAATTCCTAGCTGTGAGACCTTGGACAAGTTACTTACTTTTCTTGTATCTTAGTTTCTTTAACAAAAAATCAAGGTAACAATAGAATCTACTTTATTCTGTCTTATTAAATGAGATCATTCACACTGTTCAAACAGTGTTTGGCTTACAGTAAGTCCACTTCACCGACTCCCTTTGAGAGAGATCTCATTAGTTGTGGGATAGTCTGTCCAAAATCTCCCTCATCCTGCTTCACTGTAAGGATCAGGAGATCTAAAATTCTTCCCTCCTGAGGCCTCACGCTTATACAAATGTTGTTTTCTTATCTCGTTCTCTCGAGTGGGCACTTGTGAGTTCAAAGACTATAATCTCTGACATTCACAGCCTTTAAAGTGATGGTGGAAGGTGAAGGCAGTGCAGCTACAACCAGCCTCAGGAAGCTCAGGAAGCTGGGGACGGTGGGGCCAGGGGCTGTTGAGCCACTTGGAATCCTTCTTAGGATTCAGCAGCCTGGGAGAAGATAGGCAGCTAGAAATGTCGCAGAAGCCTACATCTAACAAGTTTATTTCCATAGCTGGCTGTGATTTGCCCTGAAATGGATATCCCTCCCACCAAGGTGCATGCTGTTTGCTCAGAGGTTGGTCACATTTTGATAATCATTTAACCTTTATTTATTCCACACGTCCTACGGTGTAGATAATCGTCCCTGGCTGCAGCAGGAGATCCACTGGAGACAGTGTGGAGCTGGAGGACCGCTTCCCACTGGGAATCTCCTCTAGAGATGGATGTGTCCATTTCAATGGAAAGTTCCTCACCCATCTGATTTGTAGACAGAATTAGCATTTTTAATTAACAGCAAATGAGAAAAACGGGACATTTTTTATTTAGATTTTCACTTTGGGAGATCTGATGAAGCTCTCCTTTTTTTGTTGTTGTTTGTTTACTACTATAATTATATTGTGATTATTCCTGTCTCATCTATCCTTTGACATAAATATGCTTTAGTTCATCTATTTTCATAACAGAATTACAGAGGTCAGGAAACTGAGAAGAGTAAAATAGTGCAAAGCTTTTCAAATTTCGTTGATGAACCCCTGCGTCTATTTATAACTGAAATTTGATATTTTAAATTTAATTTCAATTGTATTATCTTTTATCTGTGAAATTTTTTTAGGCTTTCATATAAAGTTTATGGTGGCTTGATAAAAGTAAATTAGAATGCCTTCTATATTCTTTCATTTTCAGTTTAAATAATATTTTAATAGTATTAGAATTATGTATTTTTTGCATGATTCCTGAACTTTTAAAAATTAATTCTTTAATTCTAAAGATAACTTTATATATGCATATATAAAGTTTTTTTTCCTAAAGGCCTAGTTTTTGGATGTATTTACTGATTTCCTACCAAGTGATTTCTAAAGCATGCACATTGTTCTTAATCAATAAAAATGTTACTTGACCTTTAGACTTTTGACTGTGAATATTATCTTTTTTAGTGTGCAAATAAAAAATTCAGCCAAGGGAAATATACAGACAGAGAGTGGATTGAAGAGCATTTGGAGAGGTCCTTTCATTCCGAAACATCAGAGAGCAGGATGAGTAGACATAATAGCCTTACCCTTCTGCTTAACTCTGGGCTGGTCTTGGCATTAGGCCCGCAGCTTACATCGAGAAGTGCTCTGAAGAAACGGAGGTTTTGCAGGGGTACTGCTGAAGATAATGTATTCTGTTTTACTCGGTAACCTCTATGTAAAAGTCTAGACACAACTTTTCATTTCGACTCTGCTGTCTGTAGGTGACTTCTGAGCAAATGAAATATGGTTAGTGCAAATGAGGAATTGGATTTTAATTTTTAATTAAATTAAATATAAAAGTGAACACAGCCATGAGAAAATATTTAAGGACGTTGGCACATTTTGGTTATGTGAATCTACTTTTTCAACAGTCTATTTGTGAAATCCAAATATAGATCAAGTATTTCTGATAAAACTTTCACATCTCCATTGAGATGCACTGTGAGTACAAAATACACATCATATTTTGAAGATGGTATGTGAAGAATAAAAATGTTATTACTAGTCTTGTGTATTAACTATGTTGAAATGATAATATTTTGGATAGATTGGGTTAAATAAAATGTTAAAACTAATGTCATCTTTTTAACATTTTTAAATGTGGCTGTTAGAAAATTTAAAATTTCATGTGACTCAAATTGTATTTCTATTGAACAGTTCTGGTATAAAGTTTCAGGAAGAAGCATCATTTCTTCTAAGGAATTAATATGCATTTTTTCATCTTCTCATAGACAATATGAATGTTATAATCAAATTAATTTATACAAATAGGTGAATCCTTGGCCATCAGAATCTCACAGCTCTATTTTCAGCTCAGTATTATTTATTCTAAATCATATCACTTTTATGTCTTTGCTTAATTTTACCACCGGCTCTTACCTTCCTGACATGCCGTATTTTCCCTTGTCATAATTTAATTTAGTTTCTGTCTAATTTATTGTGTTCTATGTGTTCCTGTGGGCAATGCCAAGTCACGTTCTTGAGAAACATCTTGCCTCAAGTGAATCGTTCACTTTACCAGCATGTCAAGACATGAACAATGGTTTGATGAAACTCTTTCATTTGAAATGAAAAAGACAGAAATACAAAGAGACTGGCATTTCGAAAGCCCAAAGCTCCATACAGTTCAATACAAGTTTTCTATATCTAAAGGCCACTCAGGTTTGTCAGTTTTCGGAGATCTAGAAATCTTTCCTGGAGTGTTTTTAATAGAAGAACCTGGAGTTCACTAATTGAATGTCCCTGGTTAACGGATAACATCAGTAGAGCTGAATGTTATCATAAAATGATTTTCTGCTGCTAGATAATGCTGAGGAGAAGCCTAAATATATGAGTGCAACATTAAACATGTTGATAATATGGCCCCAGAAAGCTACCATGATAGATTGGCTGTTATACAGAATTTACAGTACTTCTATCATTTTGTCTAGTGAAACCTAGCTGAATGGTTCACTATCATGATTGTATTTTGGGCTATGTTAAAAGATCTGCTGGTCAATAAACTAGGCAATGCTACTATAATGACCCTGGACTTTGGAGTTACAAAGATAGAGTAGGTTCGAACTCCAATTCTTGTTTTCTATCATAGCGACTTTCGAGAAATTACATAAAAATTCACATGAATTTCATGACTACCACATCCGATGTCATTTTCCTAGTTGCTAACATACATTAAGTGTTTACTTTTCAGACACTTTACTCTTATCTCCTCACACAAGCTTTGAAGAGATGAGGACATCAAAGCTTAGGGAGGTTAAATAACTTACCTAGGAAAAGTATTATTCCCTCTTATAGTTAGAAATAGAACTGAAATTCAAAAGTATGTCTGACTCCAAAGCATGTGAACCTTCCATCTAACACAGTAGCAGCAATCATTCATCGACTTCAGTTCCCTGAAACATAGAACCTAAGGAGGTTCTGAAGTTGCATGTCAGTTCCTCTAAAGAATTTTGACTGCATTCAGGGAGCAGGCACTCTGTGATTGGTGGGAGCCAACTTGCTTGTGGCTCAGCTTTCTTCTTTCTGGTGAGGATTGCACTGTATGAGATAAAATTAATTGTTTATTTGGAAAGCAGCACATACATTAGCTAACTTTATTGGAAACATAAATTATCAATTACAATGAGAGTGAAAAATTATAATCTATTCAAACCTATCTTTAAGAATTTATAAAGTAACTAGTATAAGCTCTTTTCTTTAAGTATGACTATTAAAACCAAGAAGAAAAGGTTGTGCTGAATTCTTCTCTGTCCAATGAGTGTTTGATGCTATCATTCATTATAGAATGTTATAAACATCTCTTCAAACGCATGTCTTCCATCTTTTAGTAGTAGAGATTTAAAATTGCCAAAGTAAAGTAAAACAAGGCATACTAAACCAAAAAATGATTGAAGAAACTAAATTTTGTTTGGCCTTAGATGTTCCTGCCTCACTTTCTCAGGGTTCTTCTATCCAAAGGTATAAACCTTTTGTCAAGAGGAAGGACCCTTATTCTAGCTAGTGATTTTGAGAACTTAGATTTATTTATTTATTTATTTATTTATTTATTTATTTATTCAAATAGACATGGTAAAGCTCATTCATTCATTTATACCTTCATTTATCAGCAGACACATGTTGAACACTTTACTTGAATACATGAATTACAAAGTTTATAACTATAAACTGAGTCTGGCCTTAGGCACTGGAGAAAGAGAGAAAAAAACGACTGGGTGTCAGAATTTTTCTGGCAATGAAGTTTTAAGTGAGGAGAAGAGTAAGTGTCCATGCTGAGATCAGGGGTGGCAAGGAGAAGGGAAATGGTGTCTTAGAGAAAGGGCAGAAGTTTTTTTATTTTATGTTTTTGAGACAAGGTTTCACTGTGTCACCCAGTGGAGTGCAGTGGCACAATCTTGGCTCACTGCAACCTCCACCTCGGGGGTTCAAACGATTTTCCTGCCTCAGCCTCCTAGGTAGCTGGGATTACAGGCATACTCCACCATGCCCAGCTAATTTTTTGTAATTTTGGTTGAGGCAGAGTTTCACCATGTTGGCCAGGCTGGTCTCAAACTCCTGGGCTCAAGTGATCAACCTGCCTCAGCCTCCCAATGTGCTGGGAGAGAAAGGGCGGATATTAAGGAAAAGATAGGGACACCAAAAATCCACTCTTGGATTTCAAATCAAACTGCCTCACATAAGAGACATTCAAATATCTTTTGTTGAAAAATGAATGAATTTTTTCCAGAATTGCTTCCTCCCCAAAATGTATCTCATAACAAAGCTTGTTATTGAACAACTTTCCAATCCCATTGAAAGTATGGTTATTGAATGATTTCCCAATCCCGTTGAAAGTATGGTGCCTAGATAATGGTGACATTAACACTTCACAATTTTTTCTCATGAGAGGATTTGAATATCATTGACAAGGGTAAATAAAAAGTGAGGTTCACAATATTCTAAAAATGCTCCTTTGTAAAAACTACAAGCATAAATATCAGTTGACTTGACTGTTGTAAATCTTGGCTTGCTTTAAAAATATGGATTTTGAAATTTGTGTGTAAAGTATACTTGTCCCAAGTAAGTCTTAATAATATCTCTCTGCTGAGGGGTGCCTCTCACCCAATCTGGGAAAGCAGAATCAAAGTTATTGCTTCCTCCAACATGCTCCACAAATGCTTACTAACTCTCATGTAGGACTGTGGTTTTTAGGTTCTCATTTTATAGCCATTTTTTGTTCTCTGTTATGTGGTGTATGAGGAAAAATGTCTGGTTTAAGGTTCCGTCATGAATTACTGGCCCATTTGTAATCACTTACTATCTTTTTCTAAGTAGAAGTCAATGTTTTGTCATTTTGAGAAGACATTTAAGAGTCTAAATATACAGTCTTTCTTATTACAATTGCCACTTTATTGCTTGGGAGAAGTTTATAAGATATTTAAAGACAAACAGCAGATTGATCCCCAAGAGGAAAATAACATTTTTCTGTAAACTATTTTCACTGCAAATCTTGAAGTGTAATTCTTCTGGTGTTGCTTTTACCCTCGAGGTTTCTGAATGAATTTAGACTATATGCAGAATATTTGTTTTTTGTCATTTTATGAGTATACAACTCACTCGAACTGAGTTGTATACTCTCTCATCATGGAGAAAATTTATGAAAGGAAATAATTTCTGATTGAGTCTCTGATGCTGTGTTTTACATGGGACAGGAGGCACAGGAATGTTAAAAAAGGCTGGATATGAGTTCGTAGAGATTGACTGTGGTCCCATAGCACATGCCTCACCATGGTGATATACTCCCGTTGCTTAGAAAAATTTCACTCAAAGTGTTGGGGAGGGTGACACTCATTGATTCTTTTTTATTCTTAAAGTAAAAAAAAAAACACATTTGCTGATTTAAGCATACAATTCAGGGGCATTAATTACGTCCACAATGTTGTGCAACTATGCTACTATTTCCTAAGCTTTTTCATCACTCTGCTAGTGCAACCAGAAACTCTGTAAAGGTTAAGCAGCAGCTCCTCATTTTCTCCTCTCCCTAGCCCCTGGTAACCTCTTATCTACTTTGTATCTCTATGAATTTGCCTATTCTGGATATGCCATACAGGTAGAATCGTACAATATTTGTCCTTTTGTGTCTGGCATATTTCACTTAGCATGTTTTCAAGGTTCATCCATGTTGTATCATCTATGAGAACTTCATTCCTTTTTTATCGCTGAGTGATATTCCATTGCATGCAGTTAGCATATTTTGTTTACCTGTCCATCTCTTAATAGACACTTGTGTTGTTTTCACCTTTTGGCTATTATGAATAACACTGGAATAAACATTGACATACAACTGTCTGCTTAAATCCTCGTTTTCAATTATTTGGCATATATAACTAGAAATGGAATTTCTAGGTCACGTGGTAATTCTCTGTTTAGCTTTCTGAGGAACGGTTGAACCGTTTCTATAGCACCTTCACCATTTTACTTTCTTTCAACAATGTACTGGAGGTTCCAATTTCTCCATATTCATTCCAATGTTTGTTTGTTTGTTTCTTTCTTTTTTTTTTAAATTATAACCATTTTAGGAAGTGTGAAGTGCTATCTCATTGTGGTTTTAATTTGCATTTTTCAAATGACTACTGGTCCTGAGCAGCTTTTCGTGTGCTTATTGGCCATTTGTATATTTTCTTTCAGAAAATGACCATTCAGGTGCCTTGCCCATTTAAAAAATTGTGTTGCTTGTTGAATTGCAAGAGTTTTATTACACATTCTGGAAATCAAACCTTTGTGAGATCTACGATTTGTAAATATTTTCTTTCTATGTTTTCTTTTTGCTTTCTTGATCATGTCCTTTAATGACAGAAGTTTTTTTTTCAAGTTTTATGAAATCTAATTTATCTTTTCCTTTTGTCACTCATGCTTTTGTTTTCATATTAAAGAATCCATTGCCAGCCAGGTGCAGTGGCTCACGCCTGCAATCCCAGCACTTTGGGAGGCCGAGGTGGGCGAATCATGAGGTCAAGAGATCGAGACTATCCTGGCTAAGACGGTGAAACCCCGTCTCTATTAAAAATACAAAAAAAATTAGCTGGGTGTGGTGGCGCGTGCCTGTAGTCCCAGCTACTTGGGAGGCTGAGGCAGGAGAATTGCTTGAACCCGGGAGGCGGAGGTTGCAGTGAGCCGAGGCCACGCCACTGCACTCCAGCCTGGTGCCTCGTGATGGAGTGAGACTCTGTCTCAAAAAAAAAATGAATAAATAAATAAAAGAATCCATTGCCAAATCCAAGGTTACGAAGATTTACCCCATGTTGTCTTCCAAAAGTTTTATAGCCTAAGCTTCTCCATTTAGATCATTAATCCACATTAATCCATTTTGAGTTAACTTTTGTATATGGTATGAAATAGAGGTCCAGTTTCATTCTTTTACTTGTGAAAATCTAGTTGTCTGTCTTCATCTATCCTTTATTATTCTCCCAAACATCTTTATTGTCTATGTCTTTACAACTTTAAGAACTCATTTTTACCAACACAGAAAAATGCAACAATGTAAACCTCTCATCACCGCACACATTAAGGGGACTACATTTTTGACATTTATCTATTCTAGAGAGGAGCAGCTTCTGCAAACTTCTTTTCCTCAGTAGGAATTGAAAAGTGCAATTTCCTTCTCTGAGGGACTTACGTGTGACAGACAGCCTGTTATGGAACTATAAACTTTTATGAATGACTTGAAATAGAGGTTCTTCAGTGTTCTTTAGAATTAGAGAGTCACCTGTACAGTTTTTTTTTTTTTTTTTGGAATTTCAGAAATCAGCTTGGCCTAGCTGTTTGGAAGCTACTGATATCATAAGGTTAGTTCAACATCCAGAAGATAATCAATAAGTGTACACTGATTGGTGGGCTTGAGGAGAGATGCCTCTGGCCGCCTCTCAGTTCCATTTTGAGTTTTTGACAGCTCAGGGCCCATGACTGTGTCTGCTCATCTTTCAACATTTTCTTCGCTCAAGGAAATTCGTGGCCTTTCTTTTTTGGTAGAAATTTTTCCTTAATAAAGGGTAATAGTTTCTGTAGGGAAGCTGCAACTTTCCTAGATCATTTTATTTAAAGGAAATATAATAGGCATCTATTATAAGTTAAATGTTATGTAAGCATTGGAAATCCCAGGAAGAAGAAGAAATAATTCCTACCCCAGGGAAATGTAAGGCAGTGATGGAGATAAGATATGTATGCATTTAGGTCTGCTAGAACTATCGAAGACTGAAGACAGTGCTTTCCAGAAGTGCGAGAGTGATGATGTGTGGTGATATTTTATAGAGACGGGCTATGTAAGTTTTGACCCCAGAATGCCATGGTTCAGACATTAGCTCTACAGCTTATTAACAGTGTGTCACAGAGCTGGCTGATTACAGTCTCTGAGGCTTGGCTTCCCATTTATAAAGTGGGGGTAAATCATATCTAACTCAGAGGGTTATTATGGAAATTAAAAGAGAGAAAATAAGTGAATGTTCCTGTTGGCACATAGTAAACACTCAGGAACTAAGGTTTATAGGGTACCCCTTACAATTCTAGTCTCTCTATATGATCATGTCAAACAATCTGCAAGGCAGATACTGTTCTCATTCATAGATAAAATTGACATTTATGAGATCAGTTTGTTTGCTCCAAATCTGTAGCTAGTGAGTAGTGGTAGTGGAATTTGAATCCAGTCTCTTCACAGAACTCATATTCTTAACCACTATCATGTACTGCCTTTCATTAACCACTATTATATACTTACAACAAGGTACTATGGTCACACAGTTGAAGGAGTAATTATTTAGAGTTTGGACAATCATGGAAGTCTTCCTGAAGGAGTTAGATCTTAATATATAAGGTATAATAGAAAAACTTACTCTGTCTCTGAACTCTAGTATAAACATACTGTGTTGTGTGAACACGATATGGACAGAAAACAGTATTTTGATTGTTTTTTAAATGCCCTAAGGTTAAAATTTATCTGCTAGCTTCCTCCTGATATTTATTAAACTAGACAATGCTACATTTCTCTAACCATCACGTTTCACTCTTCAATACTGTGAATGACAGAGTCTCCCACAAGAGCTGTGGTGCGAAGCAGAGGATAAGGCTACATCGAGGAAGCAGAGGATAAGGCTACATCGAGGTCCTGTCACTCAGGGTTAGTGCTTTCATCACCTCTGGCAGGATGTGAAAATCATAGGTTAAAAGGGGACAGAAGTTGAATTTGCTTCTTTGGGGCTACACCTAGTTTTTCAGTAAATACACTTGATATTGGAGAAATGTCAAAAAACCCCAAAATTTTGCAATCAAATCAAAATGACAACTTACATTGGCCATGTGAGAACTCTGCCAAGCTACAAGTCCATCTGTTTACTTGTTGATAATATACACAGCACATGATTATGGGAATTGGTCCCATTGTACCCACTACGATTGTGTGAGCATATTCTAAAGTGATCGACAGCACACAATATATTGAGATCTTTTTATTCCTGGTATTAATATGATATGAACTATGAGAAGATTAAAGCCTCATTTACATAACCTGAGATAAAAGGAGGTGAAATATTGTAATTATCCTTTCAAGCTAAATTTTCACTGCTATTTAAATTAACCTATGCAAACAGCAAGTTAACCCCAAGGAGAGCTCTTGCCCCATAAAATCTACTTGTGAAATCAGGAGTGTTTATAAACTGGTCAGTCAATTAGCCATTTGCTGTTGAGATGCAGACTGCAAGTTGAAAATGATGACAACAAACAGGGATTGCTGTGCTGCTGTAGGGCATTTTAATTTTTCTCCAATAATGCTCCATTTGTATTTGGGTAAAATGGACAAGATGATTACAGCTGGCCATGCTTTCTTGGTTTCTCAAAGTAGTGAGATGGAATGCGCCATGCTCTGGAATCAGAAAGTGTGGGTTTCTGTCTGAACTCTGCCATGTGCTAATTCTATAATAAGACCACAGGACAGTTTTTTAACCCCTCTAAGTCTCAGTTTGCTTAATTCAAACTGATGTTTTAGATGTTATCTAGACACTCTAAAATGCTGCAATTCTCAAAGAAAGCTTATGGGTGCTTACCAGAGAGATATATTGTTAATGAGGTATTTTAAAATCCCACTATATCATGTAATCCTTAAATTCTAATATTAATTTAAGAAAACCCAGAAGCTTCTGAATTACAAAATCCAGAATGTCCTAATGCTTGTTTTTATTTTAGCATGAGAATAAGTAATAGAAAACAAGGAGGCTGTAGCTTGTCTGATGTTTTGAATTTCATTAACAATTCAATAAAAGGCTAGGACTGGCGGCTCACACCTGTAATCCCAGCACTTTGGGAGGCTGAGGTGGATGGATCCCTTGAGGTCTGCAGTTTGAGACCAGCCTGGCCAACATGGCAAAACCTCACCTCTACTAAAAATACAAAAATTAGCCAGGTGTGGTGCCTCACACTTGTAATCCCAGCTACTCGGGAGGCTGAGGCAGGAGAATTGCTTGAACTTGGGAGATGAAGATTGCAGTGAACTGAGATCATGCCACTGCACTCCAGCCTGGGTGACAGAACAAGACTCCATCCCCCCATTGAAATTTAAATACAATATTGAAATAAAAATTTGTTTTTTATAATTCTGAAAGTCATGTTAAATCCTCTGTGATTTTAAGGGAAAAGGAGTTCAAAAGGCACTTGTCTTAGTTATGTATTGGTGTGTATCAAATCACCTCGGACATTCATGGCTTAAAATACAAATATTGATTATTTCACAATTTCTGTGAGTCAGGAAACTGGGCATGGTTTATCTAGATATTTTTCTGTTTCAAGGTCACTATAAAGTCCTTTGAATTGACTGCACCATGGACTACATCATAGTCAAGCCATGGTGACCCCTGTGACCTCCATGCACACCTCCATAGATGTCCTTCTGGAGTCAGAAAGTCTGAAGTAACAGGAAAACCACAAAAGAAGAATAGCTAGCTCCTGCAGTGCCTGATTAACCAACCTTGTGACATTGTACCATTGTTCCTGCCTCAATTGATAAGTCAACCTTGTGACATTGGACCCTGTGACAACCCCCCCAGCTTGCAAAAACTGCCCTGAACTGTAACTTTCCACTGCATACCCCAAACCTATAACACCAGCTCCTATTCCCCCATCCTCTACTGACTCTCTTTTCGGACTCAGTCTACTCACACTCAAATGAATAAACAGCCTTACTGTTCACACAAAGCCTGTTTAGATGGTCTCTTCATTCAGAACCTGCTTAACAGTCACATGGTTGTAGGTACCATGTCACCTAGAGTGACAGTCTCATCTGAAGGCTTGACTAGGGGAGGATTTGTTTCCAGGCCCACTTGGAAGGATTTAGCTTCTTGCACCCTGTTGGAATGAGGGCCTCAGTTAATTTCTAGCTGTCAGTTGGAGGCTTGTGTCAATTCTTTGCTATGTGGACGTTATAGGGCAGGATGAAACATGGCAGCTGATTTCCCCTAGGCAAGTAAGAGAGTGAAAGAGACTGGGCTAGGCATGGTAGATCACGCCTGTAATCCCAGCACTTTGGGAGGCTGAGGCAGGTGGATCACCTGAGGTCAGGAGTTCGAGTCCAGCTTGACCAACATGGTGAAACTTCATCTCTACAAGTACAAAAAATTAGCTGGGCGTGGTGGCGCATGCCTGTAGTTCCAGCTATTTGGGAGACTAAGGCAGGAGAATTGCTTGAACGCAGGATGCAGAGGTTGCAGTGAGCCGAGATTGCACCATTGCATTCCAGCCTGGGAAACAAGAGTGGAAACTGTCTCACCAAAAAAAAAAAAAAAAAAAGAGAGAGAGAGATGAGCCGCAATCTATCTAGAACCTGATCCCAGAATTGTCATCCCATTACTTTTGTTACTGGAAAGGGGTCCTAATCCAGACATCAAGAGAGGGTTCTTGGATCCCGCACAAGAAATAATTTGGGGCAAGTCCACAGTGCAAACTGAAAGCAAGTTGATTAAGAAAGTAAAGGGGTAAAAGAATAGCTCCTCCATAGAGAGAGTAGGGTGTTCCCAAAAGTAAGAGGAGGAAGGCACCCACCCTAAGTATGATGCTTGTTTATAATGGGATAACAACAACAAAAATCATGGAGAAGTGTGCTCTATAACAAGGGTTGTGATAAGGGATTTTCTTAATTACTATCTTTTGCAAGAATCGATATTATTATCTTTAAAGCAAAAGTAGGTATGCTTTTTTTCTCAAGGACATTCCTGGGCCTAGGTCTGTTTTGTAAACATTATTCATCTGTTCCCTTAGCTGTAAACGTCTTGAGACTAGGAATGCCTAGCCTCCTGGGAATGCAGCCCAGCAAGTCCCAGACTCCTTTTTCCTGGCCCTCATTCGAGATGGAGTTACTCTGGTTCGAATACCTCTGACACCTTGTCAGTATTCTATTCATTAGAATCAAGTCAGTAAGTCCAACTCATCCTCAAGAAGAGGAGACTAACATAAGGGTGTGAATACCCGGGGGCAGGGATCACTGTGGACATCTTAGAGGCTGTCTGCAACAACAGTGTTTTTTCACCTTATTTATTTCTGGAAAATAATTATAGGTACTAATATTTATTCAGTGTCTTTTACTAACATCCTTAAAAAGTAAAGATTAAAAAGTAATCTTTACATGAGATGCCATTTATTTAAGGAGGGCAAATTCTAGTCCCACCTTGAAATATGTGAAATATTGGTAATTTCATTGGCTTCAGGGGACAGTGGATGTATGAATGTTAATTATCAAATAATGTCAAGGTTATAAGTAAAGTAACAAAGGGGGCTTACCTTGTAAACTGAGGTATAGGCAGATCACAATCACAGTTAACAATCTTCTCTTTGTTAAGAAATCACATGAAAACTTATATCTTTCACCTTGATTGTCACTGTAGCCACGTCTATACTAGGCATGGTGAACCATGGTGTTATTTCTGGACCAAATGGCTAAGTGGACGCAACCAACTCTGTGCCTGCCTGTGTTTCCGCCTCATTTCTCTTCATCTCTGCCAGTCCCTGCTGGCAAGAGAAGATTTGAAACCAGTGACTTGTAGTCACATCCAAGAATTAACTCATGCAGTGAGATTTGCATTTTAAGTCTGGCTTTGTGAATGACAAGCTTTGTCCTCTGGTGAAGGCATTTCAGTAAACAGGTGGGAAAGAGGAAAGATCTCTGCAGATGGAAAAGGCCTCGGTTCACATATTTAATAGGCAATTGCTCCCCCTCCTAAAGGTAAAGTCACGTTTCTATTTCAAACATGAACAAAGTGTCATGAAGCAGTGGTGCTGAGATGAAGGTCATTATGTTTCTGGGACATAGCAGACCTAACCTCTCTTTCCTTTTAAAAAAACTTAGTATGTAGCTCTTATGCATTTTGAAGGAGAAGAGGAAGGAACAATACTTAACAGCTGAAGAAGAGCACTAGCCTTTAGAGTGGAGAATTCTGAGAGAGACAAACATTGTAGGAAATAGTGAATGAGGTGAACTTGACAATGGGGCTAGGAAGGGAGGAAACTGACATAAATTATATGCTGTGTATTGCATATATATATATATATATATATATATATATAATTTTATCCTTGAGAAGTAGATATTATTATTTCCAGTTTTTAAAAAAGAAAACTTGGTCTCAGAGAGGTTGGGTGATTTTCCATATCCTTACAATGGGGATAATGGTAGTCTGTGTCTCATAGGCTGTTGTGAGAATTAAACGGGTTAAAAACATGAAAGTGCTGGATAAATGCCACCTTTGTTATCACAATGATAACTGCTATTTCTCAAGGTCACAGTGCCAGAAATTAGCAAGGTAAGAATATGCATCAGGATACCTGACTCAACCTTTCCTGTTTCTTCTCAAACCAGTAATTTGATAGTTAGGGATGGGAGGTTCCTTCAGGTGGGTGAGAGAGCAAGAAAGGCAGGAAAAATTGCAAGTTGTGGAGGCAAGAGGGCTGCAAGGAGGTTCATGTGACAAGAGCAGCTGAGGAGTGTGGGAGTTGATGTAGGCAGACACGAATTGCTGGAGGGTTTTAAAGTCAACTGTGATTTATTTGAATTTGATATAATATTGAGTGCCAAGGGAGGATGTTGGGAGGCTACATTATTTGGTCAAAGCAGGGGCAAGAAAAAGGTTTTAGAGGTGACATTCTCAGCCATTATGAATAAGAAAGAGAGGATGAGAAGCTTCTTTCAATAATAAACCGAGTCCTGGGATGGGAGGAAATAGCAAGCAGACAATAACTCAGAACTGGCTGAATAAATATTGGGCTACAGGCTGCTGCCTTAGTTCCTGGCCATTTTTACCCCCCTAGACATAGAGTATGTGGTGGGTTTTGTAAAAATAGTGTGATTGCCACCTGGGGATTGGGACAGCAGCACTGTGGGAATGAGTGATTTTGCAGGGAGCCAGAAATCTGCAAATCTTGCCAACACATTTTCCTGAACTTTTATTTGCCAGTAATGAGAACCAAATGAGGCGCAGCTTCCTCCAAAAGGCTGCGTCAATGGCACAGATGAGGGTTTGGAAGCATGGAAGTACCCACAGAGGCTGAATGATTGAAAGTGTGGTGAAAAACTCCAGGGTTTATGACTCCATGACTTGCACTGGAGCAGGGATGGATTAATGTAAGTTGGAGGAAATGGAAATCACCAATGGAGAGGGAGGATGTCTGAAGCTACAGAAAATCCTGAAGGCCCATGAGAGGGTCTTTATACCAAGTGACAAGTTTGGGCTTTGTTTTGTAGGAGACAGTGGTAAACGCTATGCTCCTGTCCTCTTCTCTGATTACGGAACGGGATGAGTAGGGGCATGGTCCCCTGTTTGCACATACTAATTGTGTCCCGTAAAAGTGAACTAAATATGACCTGAGAGGGACTCCGTACTTCTACTGTCTGAGTCCTTGTGGACAAACTGTAATCTAACAATAGGTAGAGAAGATCAAAAACCTAACTTGGGAGTGTGCACCTGTAACAGTGACTGGATCCATCCCAGTATCCATACATCGCCCTCTCATATACTGCCGACTGTTCAAACTGTGTTCAAATAGGGCAAATGCTGAGCTGTAACCAACCTAGTTGTCTCTATACCTCAATTCTGATTTCTGCATGTCACTTCCTTTTTTGTGTGTGTGTGTGTCTATCAATCTTCTTCTACCACGTGGCTGTGCTGGAGCCTCTGTGAATCTGCTGTGATTCTGGGGGCTGTCCCATTCATGAATTGTTCATTGCTCAACTTAACTCCTTTGAATTTAATTCGGCTGAAGTTTTTCTTTTAATAGTCCTTTCCAAGAAGACATAACCTTCTTTCAGCAGGTCAACAATTTTCAAGATGCGAGGCCATGGGGAAATGTATGAGGTTTGCCTGTGTCTTCCTGAGGGTCTGCTAGACTGAGTGGGTGGTCTTCCTCTTTCACTGCTCTGGTCTGAATGTTTATGTGCCTCTAAAATTCATATGTTGAAGCCCTAATGCCCAATGTGAAGGTATTAGGAGATGGGGTCTTTGGGAGGTAATTAGGTTATGAGAACAGAGCTCTCATGAATGAGGTTAGTGTCTTAGAGCAGAAACCCCAGAAGCTGCTTTGAGACAGTATTCTCAATGAGGAAGGGGCCTTCACCACGCATGGAATCTGCCAGTGCCTGGAGGTTGGACTTCCCAGACTCTAGGATGGTGAGAAAGAAATGTTTGTTGCATATCCAGTTTACAGTACTTTTTACTGTAGCAGCACAAATAGACCAAGATACTCATCCTTAGATCCTGGCAATATCTGAGCTAATCCTGAACTGGGTAGAAAATATGTCAGCAACCTCAGCTCCCCTGCCTGAGGTGTCTGGAATAGGCCTTGCTGCTGTGGATACAGAGTCACTAGCAACAAGAATGAGTCCTGCTTCACTACCTCTGAGGGACCCTGGTTGCTATATCTCTCTTGTGATATGTCCTGTGAATCGATGGATTACCAGTAACCTGCTAGAACCCTCAATGTTATTTTCAGTGAAAGCGTTTGCTTTTGTTACTTCATGCTCTATTAGATTCCTTCAGATATTGGAAACTGCTTGGACAATCTTATTTCATGTAATTTTCTCAGTTTCTGGCACTCCAAAGTAGGTTTTCTTGCCAATTCAAGGGTTTAGGTTTGCAGACATCTCAATACTCTGAGAGTACCAGAGCCCACTGGAATAATGAAGAAAATGACAAGGAATGGGAATACTTATCCCAGGCTTCCTAACCTCTTTTATATCATGATACTGTTTGTACTGATTTCTCCATGTCACTTCCCTTTTTTTTTTTTTTTGTTCATCAATCTTCTACTACGTGGCTGTGCTGGAGCCTCTGTGAGTTTTTCTTTAGGCAGAAAAATAAACGAATCTACCTGAAGGTTCTGGTCTCCTGGCCCCATCCTTGAGAACTAAGGGAATTAATATCATGCTACATTTCACACTGAGTAGGAAGTTGTGACCTACCTTATCTTGGATAGTATATGACTTATTTGAAGGATGTGGCCCAAAGCACCTAACGATTTTCCCAATGAGGGTTTACAGGTTTGGGCTATGGTGGCCTCTCCCTTTTTTGATCACTACCTCCTACTTTTCCTGAATGCATCTTGCTTTGTTCATTCGTCTTTCTTTTGCTTCTTTAATTCCCAGTTCTCAACTCCTCTCCACCTGTCCACCAAATCCTAGTTTCCACCAGCTTCCATTAGGAGTGTATTCTCTCAGTCTCTCTTTGAGCCCACCCTGCTCACCTGGGAGCTCTTGGAGGGCTGCATGGGAGGATGGTGTAGCCCAGTGGAAGTGCCACAGATTTTGAGTCACACTACCTGAAACTTAAATCTCAGGTCTGCCACTTATTAGCTTGGTGAACTTGGATGAGTGGCCTGTACAATGGAATAAAAACAGGTCTAAAAGAGATCATATAGTTCAAGTGGTAGAGACCACTTAACAAATATCAGTTATTATTAATTACCCATCTTCCTGTCAGTGGTTAGTGCTGTCTTGGACTACAGCTGGTATTCAGACTCTGATAGAGGTTGAAGTCCTTTGCCGTCTGTCCCCTACAAAAAGATCTTGGGTGATTAAATCACTGTTCCCAAGTCCCTGCATTAAAGTTCATGATCTTGACTTACATAAGAGATCTGAAGTGTATTTACACTTCTGTAATTCTAAGTATCACAGTGGGTTAGTGCCAGTCACAGTAGAAGAGAAGCTGTAAACTGGAAGAGCAGCAAAGGATGAGCCGAATGACACCAGCAAGATCCCAGAGGAGGGAAGACCCAGAAAATCTCTAGCAATTTAGTGTGAGAACTGTGATAGCTGAGACAATAGTTTTGGCTGCAAAGCATGTTGGGATCACTATGGCTGACAATCTGGAAAGAGGAAATTGAGACCAAGGGGGTTTGGGGTAACAGAAAAATGTACCGGGATCTATGCAGTCTGGAAAGGCCAGTCTCAATTTTCTCATCCAGTGCATGCTTGGCAGCTGGTGTGGTCCAGAATATCTGTGCTAGTGATGGGTGTGGAAGCAAAGTGATAAGTCACAAGAACATTTGAGTGCTGCTCTTGTGTGTATCCCACTGGATTCTTGCAGAAATAGTGTTAATGTACCTATTTTTCAGATGAAGACATTGAGGGTTAGAGAGCTTAAATAACTTTGTCTGAGGTCAAAGGCCTTGTGAGTGGAAGAGGGAGCAGTTCCTCATGTCAGTCTGTCTTTAAACTCCAATTCTTTAATTTTTAATTTTTTTGAGACAGGGTCTGGCTCTGTTGCTAAAGTCCAATTCTTTATCGCGATAGCACACTGTGTCTCTGGAAGCAGCTGAGCCATCAGGAATAAGCTAAATTACATCCAATAAACTTTGCTTGATAAGGTAGGCAAGCAGGCAATATCTTTTAGGCAAACCAAAAGCTGACAATCAAGCTTTAGGTATCTGGATAAACCACTTAAGTGGAGTAGACAGACAGAAGAAAGGAAACATTGAAATGCTTTATCATTATTAGGACTTTTAGTTTTGTGGGGCAGGTGGAGACATCAGCCTTTTGCTTCTCTCTTGGTAGACATCCATTCTCTTGTTCCTGTATCTCTGCAGAGCCTCCAGTTCATGGTTTGGATCCAAAACTTACCGTGTTTCCATAGTTTGTGCACTTTAAGATCATGATGCTTTTTCTTAAAACAATATCAAGGATATTAAAATTTTAGTAACTGAAGTTATATAGATCCAGAGTTGTGATTTCTGCAGCACAACGAGAATGGCTTTGAAATTGATCTGTGAAGTATTAAAAACTGTGTCTATTGTAAGTTTGTGGAGACTTATTCTGAATTTTTTTATCTGATATCATGGTTGGTCACTTCTTTTCTCTTAACCCAATTTTTCCCTTAAGTTGCATACTTTTTTTCTGGCTGAATAATGTCAATTTCTTCAGGTTGCATTTTTGACCTGTTCATGAAATGAATGCCTGTGCTCCTAAGTAATACTTCAGAATATTATTTTTTTGGAATAAAATGCTTTGATTATTTCTGAAACCATCCTGAGGCTCTATAATGTGCTTGTTCCATTTGTCTATGGACGCTTAGATAATATTCTGAAAACACAGACTGGTAAGAATGATTCTAAGCCCCTACAATTCAGCTTTAAAGCTGGTGTCAAAATCCAAATTCTGCTTAGATGTATTTTAAAGAATATTTCTATTGACTGTTAAAATGACAAAGCATATTATTTTAAAAACAGCTACTTTACTTTTGAATGCTATATTTGAGCCATTTGTCTTATTTCTCCCTCTCTCCCGCCCTCCCTCTCTCCCTTCCTTCCTTCCTTTTTCCACAATAGTCATCAAATACCTACCCTCTGTCAAACCTGTTCTAGGCTCTGATATGTTTGAGGAAAAACAAGGAAGCCACCATATCTGGAGCAGAGTGTGTGAAGAGGAGATGGAAAATGAAACCAGAGAGATGGAGAAACGACAAATAACAACATCCTACAGGGCCTTACGGGCCACTGCAAAATGTCAACTTTTGTTCTGATAAAATGGAAGCCATCAGAGAGCTTGAGCAGAGGAATGACATCATCCTACTTACAGGATCACTCTGTTAGTGTATTCAGCATTGACTGTGGAGAGAACAGAAGTAGAAACAGGAAGACGATTAGGAAATGCTTGTAATAATCTCAGCAAAAAATGATGGATTTTGGACCAGAGGGTAGAGTTTGTGAGAAGTGCTAAGATTCTGCATGTATGTGAAAGGCAGAATCAATAGAATTTGCGAGTAGAGTAGTTGTAAGGTATGAGGAGTCAGGGATAATTTCAAGGAGTTTGGTCTGAGTAATCACACAAAAGGAAACAGTGATTATGATGTGATGTAGGAATAGTAAAAGTTCAGTTTTAGCCATGTTAGGTTAGAGATGCTTTATGGCAGAGACACCTGACAGTAATAACTTAAGCATTACCCAAGCATGACCCTGTAAGGCAGATACATCTAAACGTGTGTGCCAAGCTCTGAGCTAAGGAATCCCAAAGTGTCCAAGCTAGAGATTCGTTCTTTATGTATGAGAAATATCTGAGCTCCAATATCATCGATGGAATGGAAGTCCTTTGTTTTGGTTTAAATAACAATTTTCAGGTGGAGGTTGTTAGGAAGAGTGCCAAGTAAAAATGCTACATAAACTGCATGTGTTCTGTAGGCCATGTGGTTCTCCTGTCCAGGCAGCCACCACTAGACTGCTCTGTATGTAACTTTCCTTCAGTAAACACTATGTTATATTTACCAGCTCTGAGTAGTTTCTTCAACATCTTTAACCTGGTTTCATGACCATTGGAGCTAATAGGGGTCTGGCACAACAGATGCCTGTTAGGTGTCCAGGTGGACACCTACGTATCTATGCAGTTGTATTTGTAACTTTAATTGATGGGTGAGTTAAAGCTCATAATTTGGGAGCCTTCTGAGTATAGTTGGCATTTAAAGCTATGAGACTAGATAAGATTTCTAAAGAAATGACTCGTGAGAGGGAAGGAAAGAAAGTTCAAGGACTGTGTGGATGCACTTACGTTTGCAGGTTATGGAGCTGAAGAGAAACCAGCCAAGAAGATGGCTGAATGAAGAAGAGAGTGTTTCACGAAGAAGAGAGGAATAAACTATGCCACATGCTGCTATTAAGTCTCCATTGAGATAAGTACTGAGAACTGTTATTGGACAATTAATATAGGGAGTGAATAGTGATGGCAAGAATAGACAATTGTATTGATGGGAAGAGGTTCAGAAAAGTAGGCTAGTTACTGGAAGAAGATAATAATTCAAGATTAATTGATATTTAACTAATGACTTCATAATGAACTGCAGTGGAAGGTGGAAATACAAGTGACCCAGAACATCTCAACTTTCTTTCATATTTTCTGAGAAGACTGAATATCCTGTACACATTCTTTATTAGTCATCTGAGAGTCACTGATTATAAAATTTGGATTTTCAGGTCTAGAAATATTCGTGACAAAAGAATCTAAGAGAACATTTCTATGCTTAATTAGACTACTTAGAGCTTAATCTAATTTGGACCCTGATAAGAAGTATTAAATACGTTTCAGCTATTTCGATTGACATCTTTTCATTAAGTTACAAGTTTCCTTGCTCAAAATATTTGTTGAACGTGGAGTCAATTGCTGTGAACTGAAAGATGGGTGAGGTGTTATCCTGAAAGGGTAAACATGTAAACAAATAATGACAGCACAAATCAATTTGGGCTATACTGGAAATGCATTCAAAGTGCTGTAGTTGACACAGACCAATGGAACAGAATAGAGATCTCTGAAACAAGACCATACAAGTATAATCATCTTTGAAAAACCTGACTAAAACAAGGAATAAGGCAAGAATTCCCTGTTTAATAAATGGTTCTGGGAAAACTGGCTAGCCATATGTGGACAACAGAAGCTGGACCCCTTCCTTAAGCCTTATACAAAAATTAATTAAGATGGATTAAAGACTTACATGTGAACCCTAAAAGTATAAATGCCCTAGAAGAAAATATAGACAATACCATTCAGGACATAGGCACGGACAAAGATAACATGAGGATAATGTCAAAAGCAATTGCAATAAAAGCAAAAATTGACAAATGAGATCTAATTAAACTTAACAGCTTCTGCACAGCAAAAGAAACTATCATCAGAGTGAACAGACAACCTACAGAATGGGAG